>VZQC01012335.1:2380311-2397396 GCA_009823505.1 Rhizomys pruinosus
TTGGCAGGTAAAAGTGCAGCATGAAGCCTGACTACCTGAGTTTCATCCCTAGGACATAGACGGTGGAAGGAGAGAACCATCTCTCACAGGTTGTCCTCTGACTTCCACACGCATGCTGTAGTACATGTACATGCAGGGACATACACGTGTACAAACACAAATGTAATTTTTTAATTTTTAGAGTTGTATTTTATTCTAGCTTGACAAAAATAATGACCATGTTAAAACCTTTTTTAGCTGTCAAAAAGCATTTTAAAATTCTTATATATGCATCTATAAGATATATATTATATAATATATAAGGCACACCTCTTAAAATTAAGTATATGCTAAGAGCAATTTAAATGTTTAATTATTTAATTTTAATTTTATTTTTGGTCTTTTGAGACAGGGTCCCCTGTACCCCCAGCTGTCCTGGAACTCAATTGTAGACCAGGCTGGCCTTGAACTCACAGAAGCGCCCGCCTCTGCCTCCTGAAGAGCTGGGATCACAGGCGTGGACCACCATGCCTGGCTTAATTCATTTATGTGTGTGTTTTCCATGCATGTATGTAAGTGTGCCACATGTGTGAAGTGCCCATGGAGTCAGAATAGAGCATCAGAGTCCCTGGTACTGGAATTAGGGATGGTTGTGAACTGCCATGTGGGTGCTAAGAACAGAACCTGGGTCCTCTGTGAGAGCAGCCAGTGCTCTTAACCACTGAGCCATCTCTCCAGCCCCAACACAATAAAAGATGTATAAAGGGACCACAAATTTTGTTGTTTAGATTCTTCTTAGGACATAAAGAGACACATAAAGACAATTACATGAAAATGATTGCTGTGAACACTAACAGCTGGTCCCCAGACAAAATAATGTAAACAGTTGCTCAAAAACAAGTATGAACAGTGTAGCAAGAAACTCGAATTACACCTAACAGGATTACAGTTGACAGAATGGAGAACTTTTCATCATTGAATTCTCTGTACGTGGTTCCCAGGCAAGGGTAGAGAGAAAATCTTTGTGGGAAGTCCACTTAAGCATTTGGAAAGAGCTCCGCCCTGAGAGAAGGAAGAGAGAGGTGGAAGAGGGAAGCGTTGTTGTTGTTGTTGTTGTTGTTGTTGTGTTGTTAAGGGGCCTGGGCGTGCGGCTGAAAGCATTTCTGTAGACAGTTGGGAGTCTGCAGATTGATTTTAGTTGACATCAACTCACTCAAAAGTGAGCTATGGGGGAGGCCAGTGCTTCACAAAGTGAAATCACCCAAAACTGGCTATAGTTCTAGAGAAACTAAAAACTTGGCTTCCTGCTCAGATCAGTCTGGCCAGGAGTGGAAACTGGAAACTACGGGTGTAGTTAGTCTGTCCTCCTGCCGCTTAGACCTCCTCCTGCTGTGGAAAGTGTGGTGGAAGTAGCAAGGGCCAGGCCAGGGGAAAGAGGAGGAGAAACCAGGAATCTGGGACTGAATGAAGGGAACTCCCAGAGGGAAGAACAGTAAATAGCCCTTAGCCTGTATGATTTAACTTATGAACTGAATATGTAATGTATAGATACTTAAGTAAGAGTGCATGCACAGTGCTTCGGGGCAGAAGGATTAGAAGCTGAGACTGACTCAAAGATGTTTTTCTTTTTCTTTTTTTTTTTTTTTTTTTTTGGTCTTTTTGAGACCCCAGGCTGGCCTTGAACTCAGAGATCCACCTGCCTCTGCCTCCTGAGTGCTGGGATTACGGGCATGCGCCACTATGCCTGGCTTGTAGATGGTTTCTTTTTAGAGTGATGAAATGTCTACAACTGACTATGCCAATGGCTGCCACAACTCTGAATAGACCCAAACCACTGAATGTTATATTTTTAAGTAGATGAACTGTATGATATATGTGAACTGTATCTCAAGCCATTTTTTATTTTATTTTTATTTTATTTTTTAAGGATTTTTTTTTTTTTTTTTTTTTTGTTTTCCTTTTTTTTAAATTTATTTATTTTTTATTTTTATCAAAGTAACCTGGGTTGGCATCTATTGTCCCTTAACACCGGGAATGGTTTGCTCCACATTCTTCTTGCTTTCATAGTTTGCATTGAGAAGTCAGTTGTAATTCTGATAGGTTTCCCCTTATAGGTCACTTGTTGTTTTTCTCTTATGGCTTTAAGGATTTTGTCTTTGTTTTGGGTGTCTAGCATTTTAACTATGATGTGGCATGGAGAATTTCTTTTCTGATCTTGTCTGTTTGGAGTTCTATGTGCTTCTCGTATTGGTATTGGTTTGTCTTTTTTTAGTTTGGGCAAGTTTTCATCTATTATTCTGTTGAAGATCTGATTGATACCATTCTCTTGGGATTCTTCTCCTTCCTCTATTCCTATGTTGCGGAGGTTTGATCTTTTCATAGTGTCCCACAGTTCCTGGTTGTTCCACTTTTGTGTATTTTTAAATTTTTCATAATCTTTACTTGAGGTTTTTAGTTGTTGGGTGTTATCTTTCAGGTCTGATATTCTTTGTTCTGCTTCCTCCATTCTGCTTCTGAGGCTTTTTCCATTCCTTTCCTCTTGATTGGATGAGTGTTTGATTTCCCTTTTCATTTCCTCTTCTGATTTCTTTAGTATTTCTACTTCTTTTTGGAGCTTCTCAATCTCTTCCTGTAGCTCTTTGCTTTGCTGGTTGGTTTCCTTATCTTTTTCAGCATGGGATCTTTTTAGTGTTTCCAGTTCCTTCCGGAGTTTGTCATTTTCTCTCTCTAGGTCCTTCTTGAGTTCTTCATTCTCTTTTATTAGTTCTTTGATTTGTTCTTTATGATCTTGTAGTTCTTTAAATATGTTCCCAATTGTGTTTCTGATATCTGTGTCCTGGGCCATCCCCAGGGGGAATCCCACTGTAGGAATCTTCCATAGGGTTGGTAGAACTTGATGCGGAATTATCCTGCCCCTTTCCCATGTTGTCTCTTCTTCGTGTTCCTGGCATATGGGCTTCTCTTGCCTGTATTCCAATGTGAGTCCTAAATGACTCTTCACTGCCTTCATAATCCCAGTTGGCGGGGGTGGGGGTTGGGGGGGTGGCCTGTGGGCAGCCTCTTTAGCCGGCACCTGCGCTTGCCTCAGCTAGTCTTGGGAGATCTCAGATCTCAAGAGTCACACAACCCTACCTTTTATACCAGCTGGGAGGATAACTCCGCCCCCACAGCCACAAAAGCCAATTAAGCCAAAGACAACTGGATTAACTATATTAGATCAATCAACAGTCAGCCTTGCTGAAGCACCCAGCTGCTGCCTACCTACCTGCGCTTGCCTCAGCTGGTCTCAGGAGATCTCCTCAAGCCATTTTTTAAGGGGATGGGTATTATAATGAACATAAAGAAAATTGCAAAAAATAAATAAAAAATAAAAAACTGGGCATGGTGGCACGTGCCTTTAACCCTAGCACTTGGGAGGCAGAGGCAGGCAGATCTTTGTGAGTTCAAGGCAAGCCTGGTCTACAGAGTGAGTTCCAGGACAGCTTGGGCTACAGGGAGACCATGTCTCAAAAAAGACCAAAAAAAAAGAAAGAAAATTGCTGGGGCATTTTCTTTCTTCCATAGATGTCTGCCTGCTTGAGAACCCTAAGAAATAACACAAGAAGGCAACGTGATTCCTGCTTCCTTCAGAACAAAAGGATTATAAGAAGCTGATGGGGCTGGAGAGATGGCCTAGTGGTTAAGAGCAGCGACTGCTCTTGCAGAGGATCAGGCTTCAATCCCCAGCACCCACATGGTGGCCGAAAACTGTCTTTAACTCCAGTTCCAGGGGAATCCAACACCCTCTTCTGGCCTCCGAGGCATTGCACAACATGAGTGCACAGACCTGCATGCAGACAGTACATTCATACACATATGAAAATAAATAAAATTTAAAAAAAAAAGAAGCTGGCCACTGGCCATGGCAGCTCATGCTTGTAATTCCAGCACTTGAGAGGCTGAGGCAGGAGGATCCTGATTTGGAGACAGTCTCAAAGATTCAGCATTTTTGCTACTTTGGGCCACAGAACTCTTTATTTGTATCATATAGAATGACTGGCAGTATCCGTGTTGTCTACCCACCAGACACCAGTACCACCATCACACCATTTTCCACTGTGACCACCAAAAACATCTTCCCTAAGGCAGAGGTATTGAGAAGTGGGGCTTAAAGACAAATGATCAGGTCATAAAGGTTATTTAGAGCCCTGTATCATCAGTGTTAGTCTGGGAGTGGGCTGACCTAGATGCACCTTGGGCTTTCTCTTTTGCATGGGCTTGCTTTGCCTTCGCAGAAAGACCCATAAAACACTGGTGCTTTGATACTGGATTCTCTAGAATCATGAGTCAAATATTTAATTTTGTATACAATATTACAAATCAAATCTGGACCCATGTTCCCCTCCCTACCCACCCCACCAGAGCTTATGCATTCTGCCAAACATGTTTTTCATCTTTTTCTGTTTTTCTCAAAATTCTCGATGCAGAAGTTAACTGTTTTGAGCAGAAGTTTACCATTTCAGTCAGTTCTTTGATGCACTCTTTTCTGTTGTTGTTGTTCTTTCCAATATGCATCACTCCCAAATACTTGGACAAAAGCTCAAGGAGCCCTCCACAAGAAATACTTACAACTAGGTAATTGGCGCTAGCATCCACAGATGAGGGATACCATTCGTTTTTTGTTTTTCTGGGACTATGTTACTTCACTTAACATAGTATCTTCTAGTTCCATCCATTTACCTGCAAAGTTCATGATGTCATCTTTTTTATTCTTGTATGTGTATGAATGTACTGTCTGCATGTAGGTTTGTGCACCCGTGTTGTGCAATGCCCTGGAGGTCAGAAGAGGGCGTCGGATTCCCCTGGAACTGGAGTTAAAGACGGTTCTCAGCCGCCATGTGGGTGCTGGGGGATCGAATCGGCTCCTCTGCAAGAGCGGTGGGCGCTCTTAACCGCTAGGCCATCTCTCCAGCCCAGATGTCATCTTTCTTTAGTGCTGCATAGAACTCCATTGTGTAGATGTACCACATTTCCTCTATCCACTTGTCAGGTGAGGGGCACTTGGGTTGGTTCCAGCTTTTTGCTACTGAGCTGCAATTAACATGGCTGTGCATGTATCTCTGTGGTAAGATTAGTCTTTTGGGTATATACCCAGGAGTGGTGAGTCAAATAAACTTCTACTGAGTACAAAACACCCAGTTGGGGCTAGAGAGATGGCTCAGTCATTTAAGGGAACCTGCTGCTCTTGCCCAGGACTGGGGTTTGGCTTCCAGCATTTAACCCAGAAGTTAGGTGCACTCGCTGCTCTTGCAGAGCACTGGAGTTCAGCTCATAGCCACCTGTAACTCCAGCTCAAGGGGATTTGATGCTCTATTCTGGCCTTCACAGGTACCCCCCCCACACACACACACATTTTAAAATTAGTCTGTGGTATTGTTACATCAACAGAAAACAGACTAAGATAAGCACATTTTGGGCACAATTGCTGCCACATCCTTCTCTCTAGCTTTAATACAACTTTTTAAACATTACTCCATAATGTATATATACATACACAGTAATATATATATATTACTAATATATATAATATATATATATTATATATATATTAGAATGGGTTAGAAAGCCCAATGGTTTGTTTCAACCGCCGTTCCTCTTCTGTGCTCCACATTCATCATGGTTTCTCTGGGTTCTGCCCCATCTCTTCACTCTGGGAGTGAGGAATGCCATCAGAACACTGCTAGTGTGGCAGAGGAGAAAGTTCTGTGGAGTGTTGAGCTGGCAACTACAGCCTTCAGCCTAAAGGTGCCATATGACACTTCTACTCAAAGCTCAGGGGCCAGAGCCACCTTGTTTGCAAGCCAGCAAGCCAAAAGCTCCCTGTGCTCTGCTATGTGGCTTCTTGCACGTATAGCCATGCAATATGCAAGACGCCATCACTACTTTGTGAAAGAGTCATGCTAGTCTTCATCTTGCTTGCCTTAGCCAACGCCACCTCATAAGGAACCATCCAAGAGACCTGGAGAGGTCTAGTTCATTCTTTTTAGTGGTTACTTCATATTCCATGGTGGTGATTAAATGTAATTTATTCAGTCAAAGGTTTGATTGGAAAGAACTATTGTTCCACTTTACGGTCTATTCATTTTTTTCTTTTTTAAAATTTATTTTACTTTATTTATGTGTATGAATGTACTGTCTGCATGTAGGTTTGTGCACCTGTGACGTGCAATGCTGCGGAGGTCAGAAGAGGGTGTCGGATTCTCCTGGAACTGGAGTTCTCCTGGAATTGGAGTTACGGACGGTTCTCAGCCCCCATGTGGGTGCCGGGGATGGAACCCGGGTCCTCTGCAAGAGCAGTCGGCACTCTTAACCACTAGGCCATCTCTCCAGCCCCCATTTTTTTCTTTTATCTATCACCACAAATCTGGAAAAACTTTCTTTCTTCCCAGTGCCATGAAAGCGTACTTCCAGTTTTCATAATGGTGAAGGTTCTGGTTGCTAAGCCTAGGTATATCAGGAGTATAAAAAAATTCACAGACCCCCTTCTTCTCTCCAACTCAGTAGCCACATCCCTTACTCTGCCACTCTGTCACCCTCTGAAATTTGGGGAAATGATGGCTGCCTCATTCTTTTTATTTAGTCATCTTTTAATTAGTAAAATTAGGTTCTTTCTCAATTTCATACATGTACGCTGTGCATTTCGATCCTTCTCCCTATTCCCTCTCCCCGTGGCCATGTCTGTGGGGTACTCCAGCCCACTGTATGTGGTGCCACCCCTGGGCAGGTTGTTGTGTATTGTATAAGAAAGCAGGTTGCACGCCGGGTGTGGTGGCGCACGCCTTAAATCCTAGCACTTGGGAGGCAGAGGCAGAGGCAGAGGCAGGCGGATCTTTGTGAGATCAAGGCCAGCCTGTTCTACAGAGTGAGTTCCAGGACAGCTGGGGCTACAGGGAGACCCTGTCTCAAAAAGACAAAAAAAAAAAGAAAAAAAAAAAGAAAGAAAGCAGGTGCGTTCATGCCTGGGAGGGGCCAGTTAGTAAGCAGCTGACCATGACCTGTACTTCAGCTCCTACCTATGGGTTCCTTCCCTGAGTTCCTACCTTGGGCTCCCTGAGGATGAACTGTGACCCAGGAGATGTAAGACAAATAAACCCTTTACTCCCCAAGTTGGTATTGGTCAGAGTGTTTTGTCCCAGCAACTGAAAGCAAACTAGTCAATCACATCATCAAAGTACTTACTTTTTAAATATTTATTTTAAATAAATACTTCATTTCTGAGGCTGATTTTTCAGGGCTTTTATTTGGTTATATAAATCATTAGAAATCTATTTTTTTTCTAGTTAATTATTGACTGGCTTTTCATTTTACCAAACTGACTCATCCTAGAAATGCCAACATTTATTCCACAGTGTAGCTAATCTGATGAAGTAATCCATTAATTTGTGAGTGAAAGAAATCCTTCTCCTCAATGTCTTTCCACAATCAAATCTCTATGCTCTATCTTTCACATAGCATGTATGAATCTACAAGACATCTGCAGCGTGGCAGGCCCTGCTATCCACTGGGTGGATTTAGACCAGGGAAACAGCAAGGACCGAGCTAGGCAAACTAGTACCAAGTAAACACATGCAGATAAGGACTCAGCCTTTACATAAGCTTTCAGGAAAATGAGGAAGGTCAGGGAAGAGAAAAAGCAGTTAGTCTACAAAGTTCTGACATGCATTTGCAAAGCTGGGTTTTCTGTACATTTGAAGCCAAGAAAGTGAAGGCTCAATCTTAAAAAGAACCTGAATTAATCATTAAGTAAAAGAATGAAGGGGGTGTGGTCATAGCAGTATAATAGCAAGACAGAAAAAAAATATACTGTATACAAGTAAGACAGTCTGTCAAGACTACCCATTTCATGGGAATAGGAATTTACCAATGCAATCAGCAGATGTAAAGCATTTATCCTTGGAGAGCCCATGGCTGTCTCCTGTGCAGTCAATGAGTTAAGTAAGATGGGCTACCCACAACAATGCTGGCATGTGACAGACTCAATTCTGAGTACTTTCAATCTTTGGCTTGATGACTATGAGACATGAACATGTAAGGAATTCTTAGAAATGAGAAAGAGAACTCTCCAGATCTGCAGTCCTATTTATGGAAAGCATCAGATTAACCAGATACACAGCAAGAAGCTTCAAAATGAGAAGTTACAGAAGGGTCCAGCTCATCTCTCCACACATCCCCTCTGAATATGGAGAGGCCTGAGCAATCCCAGCAACAACTGAGGAAAAACAAAAGCATGAGAGGCGGCTTACTCCAGCCTACAGACGGACAGGTCGACACAGGCTGCATACCATGAGAATGAAGGTAGTAAAGCAAACCTCTGCACAAATAATTGCCTGACTTCTCTAAATAATTGGTTATGCAATAACAGAGTAGCCTTTATGAAACCAAGCAAAGAAACAAAGAAAAAATAAGATCAGAAGAACTAGCTGGATGTGGTGGCACAATNTTTTTCAGGGCTTTTATTTGGTTATATAAATCATTAGAAATCTATTTTTTTTCTAGTTAATTATTGACTGGCTTTTCATTTTACCAAACTGACTCATCCTAGAAATGCCAACATTTATTCCACAGTGTAGCTAATCTGATGAAGTAATCCATTAATTTGTGAGTGGAAGAAATCCTTCTCCTCAATGTCTTTCCACAATCAAATCTCTATGCTCTATCTTTCACATAGCATGTATGAATCTATAAGACATCTGCAGCGTGGCAGATGTCTATCTGCCCTGCTATCCACTGGGTGGATTTAGACCAGGGAAACAGCAAGGACCGAGCTAGGCAAACTAGTACCAAGTAAACACATGCAGATAAGGACTCAGCCTTTACATAAGCTTTCAGGAAAATGAGGAAGGTCAGGGAAGAGAAAAAGCAGTTAGTCTACAAAGTTCTGACATGCATTTGCAAAGCTGGGTTTTCTGTACATTTGAAGCCAAGAAAGTGAAGGCTCAATCTTAAAAAGAACCTGAATTAATCATTAAGTAAAAGAATGAAGGGGGTGTGGTCATAGCAGTATAATAGGCAAGACAGAAAAAAAATATACTGTATACAAGTAGACAGTCTGTCAAGACTACCCATTTCATGGGAATAGGAATTTACCAATGCAATCAGCAGATTGTAAAGCATTTATCCTTGGAGAGCCCATGGCTGTCTCCTGTGCAGTCAATGAGTTAAGTAAGATGGGCTACCCACAACAATGCTGGCATGTGACAGACTCAATTCTGAGTACTTTCAATCTTTGGCTTGATGACTATGAGACATGAACATGTAAGGAATTCTTAGAAATGAGAAAGAGAACTCTCCAGATCTGCAGTCCTATTTATGGAAAGCATCAGATTAACCAGATACACAGCAAGAAGCTTCAAAATGAGAAGTTACAGAAGGGTCCAGCTCATCTCTCCACACATCCCCTCTGAATATGGAGAGGCCTGAGCAATCCCAGCAACAACTGAGGAAAAACGAAAGCATGAGAGGCGGCTTACTCCAGCCTACAGACGGACAGGTCGACACAGGCTGCATACCATGAGAATGAAGGTAGTAAAGCAAACCTCTGCACAAATAATTGCCTGACTTCTCTAAATAATTGGTTATGCAATAACAGAGTAGCCTTTATGAAACCAAGCAAAGAAACAGAACAAGAATCAAGAATAAGAAAACTAGCTGGATGTGGTGGCACATGCCTTTAATCCCAGCATTTAAGAGGCAGAGAAAGGCAGATCTCTATGAGTTCAAGCCCAGCCTGGTCTACATAGCAAGCTCCAGGCCAGCCAGGGCTGTNGACAAAAAAAAAAAAAAAAAAAAAAAAAAAAAAAAAAGAAAAGCAGGTTGCGTCTATGGCCAGGGGAGCAAGCCAGTAAGCAGCTTCCCCCATGACCTGTACTTCAGCTCCTACCTATGGGTTCCTTCCCTGAGTTCCTAACCTTGGGCTCCCAGGATGAACTGTTGACCCAGGAGATTAAGACAAATAAACCCTTTACTCCCCAAGTTGTATTGGTCAGAATGTTTTGTCCCAGCAACTGAAAGCAAACTAGTCAATCACATCATCAAAGTACTTACTTTTTAAATATTTATTTTTAAATAAATATTTCATTTCGAGCTGAATTTTTCAGGGCTTTTATTTGGTTATATAAATCATTAGAAATCTATTTTTTTTCTAGTTAATTATTGACTGGCTTTTCATTTTACCAAACTGACTCATCCTAGAAATGCCAACATTTATTCCACAGTGTAGCTAATCTGATGAAGTAATCCATTAATTTGTGAGTGGAAGAAATCCTTCTCCTCAATGTCTTTCCACAATCAAATCTCTATGCTCTATCTTTCACATAGCATGTATGAATCTATAAGACATCTGCAGCGTGGCAGGCCCTGCTATCCACTGGGTGGATTTAGACCAGGGAAACAGCAAGGACCGAGCTAGGCAAACTAGTACCAAGTAAACACATGCAGATAAGGACTCAGCCTTTACATAAGCTTTCAGGAAAATGAGGAAGGTCAGGGAAGAGAAAAAGCAGTTAGTCTACAAAGTTCTGACATGCATTTGCAAAGCTGGGTTTTCTGTACATTTGAAGCCAAGAAAGTGAAGGCTCAATCTTCAAAAGAACCTGAATAATCATTAAGTAAAAGATGAAGGGGTGGTGCATAGCAGTATAATAAGCAAGACAAGAAAAAAAAAATATACTGTATACAAATAGACAGTCTGTCAAGACTACCCATTTCATGGGAATAGGAATTTACCAATGCAATCAGCAGATTGTAAAGCATTTATCCTTGGAGAGCCCATGGCTGTCTCCTGTGCAGTCAATGAGTTAAGTAAGATGGGCTACCCACAACAATGCTGGCATGTGACAGACTCAATTCTGAGTACTTTCAATCTTTGGCTTGATGACTATGAGACATGAACATGTAAGGAATTCTTAGAAATGAGAAAGAGAACTCTCCAGATCTGCAGTCCTATTTATGGAAAGCATCAGATTAACCAGATACACAGCAAGAAGCTTCAAAATGAGAAGTTACAGAAGGGTCCAGCTCATCTCTCCACACATCCCCTCTGAATATGGAGAGGCCTGAGCAATCCCAGCAACAACTGAGGAAAAACAAAAGCATGAGAGGCGGCTTACTCCAGCCTACAGACGGACAGGTCGACACAGGCTGCATACCATGAGGATGAAGGTAGTAAAGCAAACCTCTGCACAAATAATTGCCTGACTTCTCTAAATAATTGGTTATGCAATAACAGAGTAGCCTTTATGAAACCAAGCAAAGAAACAGAACAAGAATCAAGAATAAGAAAACTAGCTGGATGTGGTGGCACATGCCTTTAATCCCAGCATTTAAGAGGCAGAGAAAGGCAGATCTCTATGAGTTCAAGCCCAGCCTGGTCTACATAGCAAGCTCCAGGCCAGCCAGGGCTGTATAGTGATACCCTCTCTCAAAAAAGAAAAAAGAAAAAACAACAGCAACAACAAAAAACCAGCCAGGTGTGGTGGCGCATGCCTGTAATCCCAGCATTTGGGAGGCAGAGGCAGGCAGATCTCTGTGAGTTGAAGGCCAGCCTGGTCTACACATTAAGCTCCAGGACAGCTGGGGCTACAAGGAGACCTTGTCTCAACCCCCCCCAAAAACAAACAAACAAACAAACAAAAAAAGTATAAGATCACCTTAGGGTACACTGTAAGACCTTTCTTTAAAAGAAAACTTTTAAATAAAGAAAAATAAAAAGAGACAGAAATAAACCAACTTATTTCTCAGCAGATTCTGAGATAATAGAACAAAGAATCAATTAACTTGAAAAAAATCAATAAGAGCAATCCACTTTGAAAGCCAGGGAGAAAAAAAGAATGCAGATGAATAACAGTCTGTGACCCATGACAAAATGTTTAATTTCCTTACATACAGTTAAGAGGGAATCCAAAATAGGAAAGAGGAAAAATGGAAGACACAATAGCTGAAAACCATCCTAATATAATGGAAAATATTAAACTATAAACTTAAGAAGCTCAACCAACATCAAATTAAAAAGACAAAGAACCAGGAAAGATGACACACATCTGTAATCAGAAACAAGGTTAGAAAAGGATGTAGAGTTCACGGCCAGAGTGGCCGGCACAAGAAGACCCTGTCTCCAAACAAAACAAAACCATGCAGAGAACTTACATAGACTTATCATAGTTGAACAGCTGAAAGCTAAGGGCAACAAGGAAATTTTGGAAACAGCAGGAGAGAAACACTACATTTAGGAGACTGATAATATGACTGATTTTTTAATCAGTAACACAAAACACCAAAGGACAATGGAGTACTATACTGATAATTTTATATGCAACCTAACTCCAATCAAGCCTCACAAGGACATGTTCTATGAAATATGTCATTAGCCAGTTTCACATTGTTGGGCAAACATCACACGTATTTATACTAAGAGTCACTAGGCAATATAATTTCATGGGACTACTGTGGTTGACCAGAACATGGCTATTCCCCATGCATATGAGGGGCTGAGAAGATGGCTCAGCTGGCAAAATGCTTGCTATGTAAGCATGAAGGTCTGAGTGTGGATCCCTGGCACTCATGTAAAAACATGGGTGAGGCAACATGCACCTGTAATCCAGAGCTAGGGAAGGTGGAGGCAGAAGGGTCCCTGCGCTTGCTGGCCACCCAGTCTAGCAGAATTGCAAGCTCCAGGTTCAGTGAGAGATTGTTCCAAAAGATAAGGTGAAGTGTGACTGAGGAAGACACTTGACACAGAGCTCTGGTCTTCACACACATTAAACACCCATATGTCTGTGCACCTGCGTGAACTTGCATGGACACACACACACACACACACACACACACACACAAAGTACATACTATTTCCAGATAGGCAAAACTGAAAGAGTTTCAATAGTAACAGAATTTATCTAAAAGAAAAGGAGAGATGGCAAACAGCAGCAGAAGGAGATACTGGCTTTCTACTATCATCTTCCCACAGAAGCGTAAATTTAGACCAGTATTCACGGAAAAGTACTTTGGTGGATTTATTACTCACTTTTCTGTTGCTGTGATAAAACCACCATGACCAAGGGAACTTATAAAAGGAAGAGTTTATTTACCATTGATGGTTCCAGGGAATTAGAGTCCATTGTGGCGGGAGGCATGGTGGCTGGGGCTGGAACAAAAAGCTGAGGTTCACATCTCGCAATGAGTACAGGAAGTCAAGAGACCCTCTGGAGACCAGCAAGGCTTGTTAAACTCACTAAGCCCACCCCCAGTGAGGTACTTCCTCCAGCATGGCCACACCTTCTAAAACCTCCTAAAACAGTGCCTCCAACTGGAGACAAAATGTCTGAATACTTGAAGCCTATGGGGGACACACTCATTCAAACCACCACAGTGGGAGTCTGGGAGTCAAGGAATGAAGTTCCAGCACATTGCTGAATAATAAAATTAAAGGATCAATACAGTCAACAGGTTCTATGGTAAAGATAAATGTCCCCAAAGGTCTCTGTGTTAAGAAGCTTAGCCACCATGTGGTACTACTGGAAGATGGTAGAAATTTTAGGTAAAGCCTACTCATGGGCCACTGAGGGTGCCTTTAAATGAGACAGTAGGACCCCTGCTTCTTCCTTTCACTTCATTTCCTGGATCCTGATGCAAACAGTTTTGCTCTACCATGTGTTCTTGGCAGTTGTTTGGTACCCCACCCAGGCCAAAAACGGGGCACGCACCTGATCATGGACTCAAACTTCAAAAACCATACACTGAAGAAACCCTTTCTTCTTCTGTAAGGTAACTACCTTAAGTGTTTTGTGACAATGCCATAAAGCTAAATAAACCAATTTCACTGTAAACACCATAACCTTTCTCCAACTGCAGTCATGAGCGGTTCTAAGAGCCTGCAATTTTTCCCAAGTAATGAATTAAGACTATAACAAGTAAGGCTGGAGAGATGAGTCAGTGTTTAACAGCATGGACTGCTTTTGCAGAAGACCCAGGTTCAGTTCCCAACATCCACATAGCTCCTAACAACCACCTGTAACTCCAGTAGGGAGGTCCAATGCTTTTTTCTGATCTCCATGGGTGTTACATGCATGTGGTAGACATACATACGTGCAGGCAGAACACTAATACACATAAAATTTTTGAAAACGTAATCAATTAAAGTATAGTGAACAAGCGAGCAGTCAGCTCCTCTGCCTACAAGGAACACTGTCCAGAGGCCCACTTATTTCTCATCACCCTAAGAATGCTTGTTAGCAGAATGACTGGAAACTACAAATAGGGATGATGAACTGTAGAACCTCCTCAGGCATGTCCAAGCTCTCTTGAAGGGACACACCATTGTCATCTACAAAGTTTATGCTTGAAAACTGTGCAATCAAGTTACAAAAAAAATTTTTTTGTCTTTTTGAGACAGGGTCTCCCTTTAGTCCCAACTGGCCTGGAGCTCACTATGTAGACAAGGTGGGCCTTGAACTCAAAGAGATCTGCCTGCCTCTGCCTCTCAAGGGCTAGGATTAAAGGTGTGCGCCACCATGCCCAGCCAAAAAAAATTTTTTAAGTCCCCTATTTTGAGTAAGTTTAAAATTTCATGTGGGGCTGGAGAGATGGCCTAGCAGTTAAGAGTGCCAACTGCTCTTGCAGAGGACCAGGGTTCAATCCCCAGCACCCACATGGCGGCTGAGAACCATCTTTAACTCCAGTTCCAGGGGAATCCGACACCCTCTTCTGACCTCCGTGGCATTGTAGAACACGGGTGCACAGACCTACATGCAGACAGTACACTCATACACATACAAAAATAAGTAAAATTTAAAAAATAAAATTTCATGTTGGACTGCAGTGCATGCTGGACACAGCTGACGGAAGCCTGTTTATGGCCACATGGCCACTTCATATGCTTCACCTGGGGATGCCCCCCCCACCAACCCATAGATCCCCCCAAGTGCTACCAGTGCATCACTAGCTCCCCAAATGTCCCCACAGACAGCAAATCCAACTGTCTTCCTACTCCATTCTGCAGGTCTGAACATTAAGCCTTAGCATTTCAGGGAGCTCCTGAAGGAAAACAGATGGGGAAACTTTCAACACTGAGCCTGTTTTTGCAGGATAAAAACAAAATACAGGTCCTAGGGAGATAGCTCAGCGGGTAAAGTATTTGCTGTGCAGGCACAGTGACCTGAGTTTGTGCTCGAACACACATGAAAAAGCCAGGAGTGGGGCATTGTCTGTAACCTAGGGAGGGCAAAGACAGGGAGATCGTGGGAGCTGGCTGGCTGGCCAGTGCAGCCAAAACATTGAGAGACCCTGTCTCAAACAACAAGGTAGGCACGATAGAGGAAGACATCCAACACTGACCCTAGCTTCCACATGCACCTGTTCACATACATGCATACACACAAGAGGGAAAGGAAAGAGAGAAGGGGGGGCAGTCACACAATCTTAATGGAGAGATGGCCTAGCGGTTAAGAGCGCCGACCGCTCTTACAGAGGACCCGGGTTCGATCCCCAGCACCCACATGGCGGCTGAGAACCGTCTGAAGCTCCAATTCCAGGAGAACTCCAGTTCCAGGGGAATCTGAGACCCTATTCTGAACTCCGCGGCATTGCACGACACGGGTGCACAGACTTGCATGCAGACAGTACATTCATACACATAAAGTTTCAGAATCCATAGAAAGTTTCCAAATACTGAGTTAAGTTCAGTTCGGTTTGGGCACCTTCCCTGTTCTGTGTGTTTAACATTGAAACAGTGGAAAGTGCTATGGGAGACTGCTGAATAGAAAACATCACTACTGAATAGAAAGCGCCACTACCGAATAGAAAGCATCACTACTGGATTCATTCACCTTCAAGCAGAAAGACAGAGAACATGAGAGAACACGAGAGAATGAGAACGCTAACTATAACTAGGCTGGCTGCTTGGTGAAGGCACTCATCTCCAAAGACAGGCAGTGAAGCCTGGAGGAGACTAATTCCTAACACAAAACTTAACATGAACAAGAAACCACAACGCCACCCAAAGAGCACAATAATACACAGTAATCCATTCCAAAGAAGAGAACTATAGATTACCAGAACACAATTCAAAATGATTGCTTTAAGGAAGCACAGTAAGCTATAAGAGAACAAACTAGTAACTCAAGGAAATCAGAAAAATATAAGAACAAGGCAGTTAGGTAAAAGAAAATCAGTGGGGAAGGCCCCACCACCTCAGCCACCACCCTTGACGGAGGAGGGGAGCCTGCTGATGAGACCTCCAGGCATGTGCCATCCCATCATAGCTCCACTCCTGATTCAGAGCTGGTCAAAGGACCTGCTTCACTGAAGGCTGTGAAAGCAAAACTGCCAGGGCCTGTATGAGACATGGAGAAATCTCCAGGTGCCTGAGAGAAGAGAAGGCACAGAGGCACATCCATCAGCATCCTGACAATCACAGCCAAAGAAAAGATTGTGATGTTAAACGAAAAGGCTGGACCAAGATTTCACTATAGCACTGAACTTTACTGCTGACTCTGGGTGGTTTAAACAGTCTAAGAACCATTCGTCACAAACCTGACAGTGAATGGTATCTCTGTATGTGCATGTCAAGGCAAGAGAAGAATTCTTCAAGTTCTTCTCCCATGCTCCATATTCTGTAGGTCACCACAAAGCTCCTGGGGGAAAATTATTTTTTTTCCAAAAAAATATTAGTTAATGATCGTAACTTTGACAAATGGAATAAAACAAACCATGTCTGGAATTTTTAATGTGTTTATTCATATACTCACTTTTACACTGCCTGAATACTGGCCATATTCATCTGTGACATTAAACCTCTTCCTAATTCTTTGAACACAGCATCGTGCTTGCACTCATTCATCTCTACTCTCCCATCAGTCTCTATTCCATTGCAAACTGTGTCTCTTGTCCATTCTTCTACGGGTTTTCCCTTATATAATTTTTTTTTTTTTTTTTTTTTTTTTTTTTTTTTATAAATATTAATATTTTACTAGAAAAACCCATTGCTTTGTGGCCTCACGGAAAGAATTATTGGTGAATTAAAAAAAAAAAAGTAGGAATTATTCAAATATGGTTTTTTTTTTTTTTTCTCCGAAC
>VZQC01012335.1:2399256-2469542 GCA_009823505.1 Rhizomys pruinosus
TAGACCAGGCTGGCCTTGAACTCACAAAGATCCGCCTGCCTCTGCCTCCCAAGTGCTAGGATTAAAGGCGTGCGCCACCACACCCAGCTTCCTTATATAATTTCTAACAGCTGTATGTGATATACATTCATCATGTTGCCACTATGTTTCCTGATTTGTTGTTTTTCAAATTAAAAAAAAACTATTATATTCCTGGGGGCATGGGCGTATGTGCCATGGTGTGCATTTGGAGGTCAGAGGATACTTGTTAAAGTGGGTCTTCTCCTTCCACCATGTGGGTCTTGCAAACAAAATCAAGTTGTCAGGCTTGGAAGCAAGCAGCCTTATCTGCTAAGCCATCTCACCAGCCCCCCCCCCATTTTTAATATAAAAAATGCTCATGTAATTTTTTCCTAATTCTGTCCTTTCTATCTATGCTTACGAAGGTTTCTACACTGAACTCAATGGGTACTCACCTGTCCTCCACTTCCCTCACACCTGTTCTTTTACATTACAAAGCATAAGGGCCAGGAACAGTCCCTCCCTCCTCCATCCCATATATTACTTGACAGACAAGATCATAGTGACCTAAAGGTTGTTTATGAAAACGAGTTAATCCTTCTTGCTGTGGCTTATGATTTGGAATCTATTTTGCCTCTTGCCAAAATACATTTGGGTTTGGGGGGGTGTTTTGTTTTTTGAGGCAGGGTCTCATGTAGCCCAGGCTAGCCTTGAACTCCCTGTGTAGCTTGAACTCCTGATCCTCCTGCCTCCACCTTCCAAGTACTGGGATTATAGGCATCCAATATACCATCATGCCTGGCTCAGTGTATGCATTTATAGGCAGGAGAGCCATCTCGGTCAATACACTGCTTGTGTATACACAGACACACATATAGGGATATGTGTGACTATGTATGGTTTTTATTTCTTCATCATTCAGTCACCTAACAGCTGTCCCCAATTTTTCAGGTGTCCTAGAACACTGATGGCAAACTTCAAGGGCCATGCTCTCCCAGGGAGTTTCTTCCTGATATTTGGCCTATGGTGGTCAGTGAAGTACCCACTCAAGTACTTCCAGCAAAAGGACCTGAAGAACAAACTCAGCCAGCAGCAACAGCGTATTGAGATCACTGAGGGTGCACTCAAGGCTGCATTTGCAATCATTGGTAAGAACAGAAGTTACTTGGTCCAGGACTCTCCCTTTCACACACAGAACCTTTCATCTATTTCCTGGATCCCATGGAATAGATGTCTCACTGGCAGAGATGTTAGGACAAGATTTTTTGGTGGCTACTAGGCTATTTTAATACCCATTGTGTTTGGGGGCTGGAGAGATGGCCTAATGGTTAAGAGCGCCGACCGCTCTTACAGAGGACCTGGGTTCGATCCCCAGCACCCACATGGCGGCTGAGAACCGTCTGAAACTCCAGTTCCAGGGGAATCCGACACCCTCTTCTGACCTCCGCGGCATTGCACGACATGGGTGCACAAACCTGCATGCAGACAGTACATTCATACACATACAGAAATAAAATAAAAAAAAAATACCCATTGTGTTCAAAAATCTATATTAAGTTAATAAAACATTATAAAAACAATATATATACATATATATAATGAAAAACTACCCAAAAACCTAGCCTTTGCCCTACAAGAATTTGGAGGAAGAAAGCTCATATTATGAGAAAAAAGAGAAAATACAAATAACTTCCCCCAATAGTTTCTCATTCTAGCCTAGAATCTCAGAGTAATACCAAATTCACTGGCTTATCTTCCTTCCTCAAGTCTCAAGACCCTACATGCCACAAGGGGTGTCCATCAATAGCGCAGGCAGCAGAAGATTGGGAAAGCCCTGAGTGCTCTGACAGGCTTTACTCTGCGTCATTCTGACAACCCTGCCCTCCCACCGTTCCTCATCACCAGTTCCTTCCACTTAGGGCTCTTTAGCTATCAGCAGTGGCAACACTGACAGGCGTTCTTCCCCAGGCCCACACCCACCCAAGGGTAGCAAGGGTCTCATTCTCAGAGGCATTCTACTGCTCATCCTTGGCCTGTCATTTTCCAGCAAAACTCTTTCTGGAGCCAATGAGCAACAGACCCATATGACTGAATGGTAAGAACATCAACATGGCTTTTTCTACAAAGCTAAATTTTGTCATTTTAGCTGGAATGAAAATGCTACTCATTCAATCTCTCCTGTGTTTGTACCAGAGGCCAGGAGCTCTGTGTTCTAAGGGAACGCGATGGGGACCACACAGCCCCTTTACCGCAGGCCTTCCATGCTGTCACTAGCCTTTTCCTTTTCCTGGGTCACTTCACAAATCTCCCCAACCCTTATCATCCCACATATGTGTGATTTCAAATTTGAGCGTTTGAGGAATAGGACAAAGAATGTTATTGTGGAGGACTTTCAGGCTTCCCAAAAACATTATTATTATTATTATTATTATTATTATTATTATTATTTGAGAACAAGGCCTGAAGGCAAACCTGCCTTCCAAAAGTGATGAAAGTGAAAAGGACAAAAGCCAGGAGTGACAGTACAGGCTTATAATCCTTGGAGTCCAGAGGATGGCAAGTTCCTGACAGCCAGGGCTACACAGTGACATGACCTAAAAAAAAAAAGTGAACAAAGCAAAAACTGGAAAGGACATGAAGAGTGTGCTGCTCTGGCCCCTCGTGGCTCTCCATGGCCAGAATAGGCACAGTGTGCACCTTCTTTGCCAGCGTTTTAAACAAAGGGCTACGCTGAGGAAGGGCACTCACCCAAAGCCAGCCCCAGCCCCCTTCCCTTGGGCCTGCACAGGGGTCATCATTGGCAGCCTCTGCCTCATCTTCCCTGGAGTCTCTGCACTGCTCACTTGGCAGAGCGGTGTCTCAGTCTCACTACCATTTCAGAGGCAAACCTCTACTCTTGTCTCTGCTGTGAGGCGGATTTCCTGGAGCCCAGCATGTACTGTTTCGATTCCTGCTTCTTCCCCATCCTAGCCCCTAAAGCAGCATCCAGGGCCAAGTCTCTCCACAGGCTTCTCAGCCTGTGCCAAGGCAGCACAGCCAGTCTGGTGAGCTGTCGGCCACCATCACGCACAGCCGGACCTGGCTGACACCTTCAGGCTACTTTCCTAGCTCAGGTTTGCCTTGGAGCTACTTTTCCTTCTCAGTTTCCACCTGTGCTTCCTGGCAGGGATCCTGGCAGAGCAGTTTGTTCCAGATGGGCCCCACCTCCACCTCTACCATGAAAACCACTGGACAAAACTCATGAACTGGCAGCACAGCACCATGTACCTCTTCTTTGGCGTCTCAGGAATCATCGATATGCTCACCTACCTTCACGCCAACATTGTGCCCTTGGGGATAGACAGAGTGATTTTGGCTATGGCAGTATTCAGTGAAGGTAACTTGGATGGAGAAAGGGAAGGAAAGATGGACCAATTGAATTCGAGATAAAAATGTAATAGAAAAATATTAAATATATTGACCTTCCTCTGAAAAGCAATTATTAAGACTTCCAAATCCTGAACAGGGCTGGGTCTTCTGTTCTAGAAGGTCCAGATGGCATGTTCCATATGTAGGACATTTGAGGCTTACAAAACCCAGGACGTTTGAGGCTTACAGGCAATTCTCTAAGCCTCTGGTTCTGTACACAAACCCTTCTACCCTCCTGCTGCTCCACTCATACACGTGCATGCGCTTGTGGCATGGATGCATGTGTGCAAATACACTCACAGAAAACACCCTAGACACTGAATGCTACTGTGCAGGGAGTCAGATCCTTTCAGTTAGGATATAGAACTCAGCATCTTAACCTAGAACATTCCTTGAGGTATGATTCTCTAGCCCCATTACAAATCACAGAAGCACTAAACCAGTCAGCTTTTCATTCATACAACAAAATACCTCACATATGCTATTTATAAAAGAGGTTTATTTTATTTTGAGATTCAAGTCCAATTCTGGGTGGCCCCTGGTTCAACTTCTGGTAAGGAAACCTTCATAGGCAATATACGTCAGAGCTAATGGTCACATTTTGAACCAATAACAGAGACTGAGAAAGGGGTCCCCCAATCTTCATTGACAGCACACCACCAGTAACCTAAGTGCCTCCCAAGAGGCTCTTCCTTTAGTCCACAGTACCTCCCAATACTACAGCACTGTGGAGGTATTTATATACAAACACTCATATAAACAATACTCCCTCACCTATTTAATTGAATTAAGTTACTTTCTGTTGCTTGTGGTAAAAACTGTCCTGGTTAAGCTTCAGTTGTCAACTTGACACACCTAGAAGGGCAAACCTCAACTGAGGAATTGCTTCCACGAGAATTACCTGTGGCCATTCTGTGAAGCACTTTTTCAGTTGCTAAACGATGTACGAGGGCCTACCCACAGTGGGTGGTGCCATCCCCAAGTAGGTGGGATAAAAGAGCATGAACAAGGCAGTAAGGAGCAAGTCAGTGAGTAGCGCTCCTTCATGGTCTCTGCTTCAGCTCCTGCCTTCAGGTTCCTGCCCTGAGTACCTCAGATACAGACTGTGATCAGAACATGTAAACCAAGCCAACCCTCTCCTCCCCACACTGGTTTTGGATAGTGTTCTGTAACAGCAAAAGCAAGCTAACTAGGACAAACACCGTGACCAAGGCAGCCTACAGAAGAGTTTACTGACAGTTCAAGGGAAAGTCCATAGTGGTGGGGAGGCATGGCAGGAGGCAGCTGGAGCAGAAAGCTAATTGCTCACATCTTAAAGCACATACAGAAAGAAGCAGGACCAGGCTACGAACTCTCAAAGTCTTCCCCCAGGGATGTGCTTCCTCCAGCAAGGCCACATCTCCTAAATTCCATGACCCTCCCCAAACAGCATCGCCACCTGACCAAGTGTTCAAATGCTTGTGCCTGTACACCTTTGTCATTCAAACCACCACACCGGGGATTCCCACATGTCTCAGGTCACTAAGGTGGGAAAAGATATTTTTTATACCCAAAAGCTTCACCTTCTGTAAACTCAGCCAAGAACTGAAAAGGGTTAAATGAGGGCAAAACTGCATTTCAAGTATGTGTGCATGCTTCTTACAAATCAGCACGTGGATCAGTAGGTGCTCCCTCCCACCCCCGCCCACGGAACCCTAGTGTGGAGCCTGTACCAAGATACATTCTTTGATACACTCTACAGATCCACAAAATGAGCAATCTGTGTTTGCTGCCCTATAATGTAAAATGGAAAGCGGCTTCATTTAAATTTGAGACAAGTGTAGGAAAATTTTCCAATAACTGAGAAAACCCAAGATGAATCCTCTCAAATGGAAATAAGATTCTGATGGTTGTCATTGGTTTGCGGCAGGTTTTCTCTTCTACTACCACGTCCACAACCGACCCCCACTGGACCAACACATCCACTCACTCCTGCTGTTTGGTTTATTTGGAGCAAGCATCAGTATCTCCCTAGAGGTGATCTTTCGAGACAATATTGTGCTGGAACTTTTCCGAACTAGTCTCCTCATTCTTCAGGGAACCTGGTTCTGGCAGGTGATTATTATTCACTCTCTCAGTCCTCACATGGTCAAATTGAGAAGCCCCTTGGCAGTACTCAAGAGAAGTCATGAAGGTGACCTGTTGTCTGAAAAAGCATCAGACATACCATGGGGATGGGTTTAGACAGCCATTTTCTCCCCACACCCACCCCTTGGTCTAAGTGGTTTTATCCATTAACAGCCTAGTGGCATAGTGACTGGTACCATACACAGCCTGCTGGCATAGTGACTGGTACCATACACAGCTTGCTGGCATAGTGACTGGTACCATACACAGCCTACTGGCATAGTGACTGGTACCATACACAGCCTGCTGGCATAGTGACTGGTACCATACACAGGCCCATTTGCTGAACTACTTACATGCTTAAACTTTTGCTATTTTAAAATCAATCTCTACTAAAATCAGACTTAACTAAGTAATTTTCCTAGTGAAAAGGGCTTTCTATGCTAACTCTAGTGTGGGAACTGTGAGGTGGTAGGGTTACATATGAGCCACTCTGGCAGCCATGGGAGAAGGCTGGACTGCTTCTGAGGACAACCAACCACTTTCTCTCTACTCCAGATTGGCTTTGTGTTGTTCCCTCCTTTTGAAACACCTGAATGGGACCAGAAAGACATGGACAACATCATGTTCATCACCATGTGTTTCTGTTGGCACTATTTGGTTGCCCTTTGCATTATGAGCATCAACTACACTCTTGTTTACTGGTAAGTTTGAAAATAGCCCCTAAGCATTAGTGGTTAGCTTCTGCTACTTAATGCCAACTTCATGCCAAACTCTACACAAGGCACTATTCCTTTGCAGGACAGTTACCACAACTCCTATTAGCCAACCAGTACAATGAGTCTTTGCTAAGCCAAACAGACTGAGTCACAGTAAACCTAGGTTTCAAATGCACCTCTAACAGATTTCAAGTTGGTGCATGATAGAGAAATCTCCAAACCAGGAATCAGTCTGGGCTGGAGTCTGTGCTGCCACTGGTTGCCTGCACCCATCACCTACTTCCAGACTTGTTTTGTTTACTTGCTAGATATGTAGACATCAAAATAGACACCAGAGCAGAAACTGCTAAGTGCCTTTTAGTGGCATATGAACTATTAAGAACTATTAACTCCCTGCACTTACTGTGTCTCAGGCACCCACAGAATACTTAATACTGACCCATGTAATCCTCATCACCTTTCATTTTTTTACAAGTAGGGAAACCAAGGTTTCAAAAGGCCAAGCAGCTTGGCATACTAATAGCAAATGAGGCTGACTTTCAGCATCGATACTAGCAAGGTCTACTGCTGTGAGAGCTGCCCCTGCTTTGCTTGGCCAGCTCCTTATTTTCCTATACCCAAAGCAGGTAGACTTCACTCCGGAAAAGCCTCATATGACCCAAAAGAAGGGAGTTTCCTACAACTCTACTTTCTGGTCAGTGACATGGAATGGCTGTATGGCAGGATACCTGAATTTAGTCTCAATAATTTTTGGTCACAAGTCCTTCTCTCTACTGTGACTACAATAAGATATATAGACATGTATCAGCATGTTTAACAGAAATGTGAAAAGGCCCTGGGATTCTTTCACATTCTTTGAGTGAGAAAACAAAGGACTTCTGTGGCTAATCTAATGGTTCTTCTGATTTGTCTGTTACAGTTTTCTGACTCGGGTAAAGAGGCATGCAGGAGGAGAAATCATTGGGATTCAGAAGCTCAAGTCTGATTCCACTTACCACTCCCCCCTACTGAGTGGCTCAGATGAAGAGTAACATCAAGCCATGGTGGAGACCTCAAGTCTTTGGGGCCACAAATGGCTGGAATGAATGTAGTTTCTCCCTCTACTTTAAGGCTTCCCTTAGTGGGCTCCTAGGGGTCCTATATTTGCACTCATCTAATACAAAGCTGGAGGCTCGAATATAGGAAATTAGACCTCAGGTGTTTTGTGTACCATGCTGTGTGGAGTTGTTTTTTTTTTTAACAATTTAACTTGAAGTCTATATTACAATAATGGAGTTCATATAGACAATGAACAACTTTCAATAGCAAACCTATCCTTGCAGAGAATTAAGACTGAAAGCCTAGAACAGGAAGTGACTACATGGATGAAGCAGACTAAGGGGACATTGTGCTGCTTCTGATACTTGCAAACAGGTACTTTCTTCTCAGAAAGTTATCGGGACTTAGTGAGTGCCCTGCTTCAATTCAGAGCTATAACTCTAACAGGTATTTTTTTTAAGTGATACACCAACTCAAAAGTTTTGGCATTTTAAGTGTTAACTTGAAATATATTGTAACTAATCATACCAGAATAGTACATTTTATCCCTGATAGGGGATAAAATGAGGTAAAAGGTCATTTTCTTAAAAACAAATAGCTAATTTACAGCACAGCTAAGAATCAGAATTCAGCTATTCTGATTCCTCAAAATTATCCTACAGAGGATCACCATATAATGTCTGTACAATGAGATATAGAGAAAAATGTCAGATTAGGGAAAGCCTTGAACTTTAACATGGCTGAAACCAAAGGACATAGATTTTTTTGTTTTGTTTTGTTCTTCTTAGGACATAGATTATTTAAATTAATAATATAGATATGATACTCTACTGTTCATTATGGATGTGTTGGGGGGCTTGTGTTTATTTTTTAACTTTCCTCAACAATTATTTATTAAAAATCCACTTTGTGCTAGCACTGAAATGTTTCCAAGGATTAATGAGATGTCCATTAAGGAGCTGACAGTGTAATGCTAGAGAGGGCTGTGCAAGCTATCAGAGGCAGCATGACACTGCATGAAGGGCCAACCACAATGAGGAGGAAGCAGAGTGGACACTGGGAGTTAACCCTTTAGAGAATAGTATATGTAAAAGCAACACACAGGAAAGAGCATGGAGAACTAAATACACACGCCAGCTCCTGTGTGTAAAGGGCTTTCTATAAAGTATTTTATTTATTTTCTATGTGTATGAATGTACTGTCTGCATGTAGGTTTGTGCACCCATGTTATGCAATGCCTCGGAGGTCAGAAGAGGGTGTCGGAGTCCCCTGGAACTGGAGTTCTCCTGGAATTGGAGTTACAGATGGTTCTCAGCCACCATGTGGGTGCTGGGGATCGAACCCGGGTCCTCTGCAAGAGCGGTCAGTGCTCTTAACCACTAGGCTATCTCTCCAGCCCCTGTAAAGAGCTTTCTATGCTACTTATGTAATACATTTCATTGTACAGCATTCTCAGATCATGAGATGCACTCTATCTCAGCTGATTCTCACAACTTCAACCTTGTGAAGCCCTTCTGAGGTTGGTTAGTGTAACACTGCACAGCTGGAACTGGAGAGATAGCCTAGCGGAGAGATAGCCTAGCGGTTAAGAGCACCGACGCTCTTGCATGAACTTACATGAAATGTTAGCTGGTTCTGCAGTTGAAGTCACATGTAGAGATTAAGAATGATCTGAAAACACTAGGTGCCCATTTCAAGATCCCCTGGGTCTGCCAGCTGAGCAAGAACTCAAGCTCGTTCAATAAGTCCTGGAGGACCATCAGCAGCATTAAGAATGTGTTCTTTCCTTCGGAACTGGTTAGGAGAGAAACCCACTTTCTGATTTACTTTCACAGAAACTATACATGTGAAAGGTTCTATATTGGCAGGAATGGCTCAGTGTTCTTGCATGAGGAGTTGAGGCACAGTGATAAATACAAAATTTTACATTTATCTTTTGTAACTCTCACAGTGGTCTGGGATACCATCAATGAAGCAATGAACCCTGACAAAACATTCTTAGATGTGATGTTAAAAGTATAAGCCATGGGGCTGGAGAGATGACTCAAGAGGCTGAGAGTACTTTCTGCTCTTTCAGAAGATAAGAGTTCAGTTCCCAGCACCCAGGTCAGGCAGCTCACAATCACCCATAACACTAGCTCTAAGGTATTCTAAGGGATTCAACTCCTTCCTCTGGCCTCCACAGGCACCCACATACACATAGCATATACTCATATAAATACACATACACAAAAATTAAAATGAAAATAAATCTTAAAGCATAGGTCAATCAGAATGCATGTCATCAAACCCTATCTTTGATACATGGTCTCAGTAATTTTGCCAATCTCTGTGAAGCAGAAGCTCAAGAGGCTCAGTGATTGCTACTGTTCTCTTCAGGAGCTGTTACTGCAATACCAGAGCTGCCTCACTGCCTCCCCAGAGCCCCAGAGGGCTACACATATGCAGAATGCACATGTGTTAAGACACTAGTGCCGTTGCTATGAACAACCCGAAAACAAGGCTTCCAATCTTTACCATCCTTCCAACAGACTAGTGTCAAAATTGGGCTTTCCAGGGAGTCAGCCCTACAAACTGGCATCTTGTATCTTACATACCAGTTCTTTAGGATGTATACATCTGCATGTACAAAGCAGGAAGACATTCAGGTAACCTCGGCACATAAAAGCCTTGGGTACGACTAAGGCTGAATGTTAATATTTGTTAATATTAGAAGGGGGTTTTAACCAACAGTCAGTATCTGAGAGAAAAATCTCTCATTTCTTAGAAACTGTCATGTCACTTTCTGTGTGAAATATGATGAGCAAATATATAAAATACGAATAACTTAGGTAAGTTCCCTTATCTCCCCTCATTACAGTCCCTGCATGTCACCATTCCAATCGATTCCCATCCAATCCCCTAGGCACCATCAGTGGCCTGTACCTTCAATCCCAACACTCAGGAGGCACAGGCAGATGGGGCTCTGTGAGATCAAGGCCAGCCTGGTCTAGTGAGTTCCAGGGAAACACTGTCTCAAAAAAAAGTGTCCTTTCCTCTCAGCTTTGACAACCAGGCTTCCCACCTCCTAACTGTGGTCGCCCTCTAAGGCTCACCATGATACATCCCAGTAAGCCTTCCTTAAAGCACAGCACAAGGGGAACTTGATTTAGGAAATACCTAACTTTTCTTTTGTTCTGAGACAGGGTCTAATGCAGCCCACCCAGGTAAGGTCAGCCAGGTATGAGTCTTAAGTCCTGATCTCCAGCTTCCACCTCCATAGAGGCAGGGATTTCATTACAAGCTGGTGTGCCTCCACCTCCTCCTTTTTAGCTGGTGCTGGGGAATCAGAACTGGAGCCTCTGATAAACTAAGCAGAGCTCTCTCTACTGAGCTAAACCCTCAACTTCAGAACTTGACTTAGGACCCCAAAAAACCTGAGTGTTTAACTTGGTTCTCTATAGCTTCCCCTCAGATTTCTATCTTCTTACAGTTAAGAGTAGACAATTAGACAATTCCCCTGGATAGAAATGCTATAAGAGTGGTGGTGGAGCACACCTTTAATCCTAGCACTCAAGAGGCTGAGGCAGGCAGATCTCCATGAGTTCAAGGCCAGCCTAGTCTACAGAGTGAGTTCCAGGCGAGCTGGGGCTACAGCTGTCTCGAAAAGATGGGGGGGGGGGAACTATAAGAATCAAATGAAACTATAAAGCCAGTGTGGGTGGATCTTTGTGAGTTCAAGGCCAGCCTGGTTTACAGAGTGAGTTCTAGGACAGCTGGGGCTACAGGGAGACCCTGTCTCAAGAAGACCAAAAAAAATATATATATATATATTATTATATATATACATATATATATATATGTATGTATATATAAAGCCAGTGCGTAGCTAAAGCCATTCAACCCCTCTCTGCTCCTCTGCGACATGCCAAATCATCACCTTCAACCCAGCTACCAGTTAAACCAGGCCAACTCTACTTCCCCATAAAAGAGTATTAAAGACCCAGAGATTAAAGATAAATTTTTAATAATGTGGATACTTTCATGAAGAGGCAGGGAAGACCCATCCCTGAAGAAAAGCTTTCCCACCCACCCCTGCCGCATAAGAGACATATATAATGACCAGTGCTTTCAGTACTCAGGACTTTTAAAAATGTCATTTTGAGCTCTGTCTGTGGTTAATGACGGCTGAAAAGTATGAATAAACAACTTCAAACCCAGAGTCATTTCTGAAGCTGGCACTGCCAGAGTGTCTGACTGTGCTCCTACCCCCACCGTCGCTTCTGTGTTCCAATCAAGTGGCCAGCACAAGGGCCTGGTTTGCAACTCCTGTTCCACAGCAAACAACATGCCATCTCTGAGCTGCAGCCAAGTGTACTGCAAAAGCAGCATCTCAGCCAGCACCTCTACTCTACCAGCTCTCAACTTCCATGTGAACAGGCTTGTTAAGGACAATGCTGCCAAGTAAAAGTAAAGGCAATCAAGATCCCAACACCCATCTTTGGAGATAGTCCCACTTCAGGGGACCCATGATCCCTCATGGCCTGCATTTCCCCTTTACACGGCTTCTTGATTACTATGTAGTTATCAAGTAAGCCACCAACCTTTTAAGAGTCTTACTTCTCTCTCCTCTTCTGCTGAAGAATAAGTCATCAGTTTAGGGACACTAAAGCCCAGGTTTCTATTTGATAAAAGATGTACAATAAGTTCTTTAAAAAAATAAGTTACACAAAATTTTTTGGACACAAAACTCACATCCAGACCACAAATCACAGAGAAAATCAGAAGCTAAAAAGTACAAGCCCACACAGAATGAGGCTCCTTCACAGTCTCCTGCTCTGTCCCCAGTGTCCTGCTCTCAGGAGGTAACTTTGGCTTGTATGACTACCTGTGACCTCTCACGACGCTAACATTCTCTCTTCCTGGACTAATACAGAACAGTCTTGGAACCCTGGAGAGGACCCTTCACAGAGTTTCACTCTGGAGTGTGGCAGCGGAATCCAGGCCACAGGTGCCATCGCCCTCTACCAGCCTGTCTCAGGCAGCAAAGCCCAGAGAAAGGATGCAACCTCTCTGCTCCCTTCTTGTCAGCCAGGACACCCCAGGCTGGTCTCTGATAGAAGCCACTTTTCTCAGTCACTGTTGTTCAGGTGCCTGTTTAGGAGATGGAGCTGTGGTCACAACAACAGTGGAAACGGCTTTGGAGGAACCAGAAGCTGTGCCCTGTTGAAGATGGGATGCCGGGACGGTCTGGATGCGCACCTACTTGCAAAGAGAGGAGGTCTGGTCAGTGGACTGTAAGTAAACACATCAGTTAAGAACAGCAAAGGAAACAGATAAGGCGGAGGTGGCAGCAGTCTGTGAGGGACCTCACCTGTGTGGCCTGACCTTGCTGCTGAAGCTGCTGCAACTGCTGGGCAGTAAGGAAGCTCACCGGTTTATTGCCAGCGATCAGTTTAGTACCTGCTGGCATGGTCGTGAGGATGATGTTCCGGCCCAGCCCACTGAGGCTGTGGAGGGAAAGCAGGAGTAAGATAGATTCTCTCAGCCTCAGACTGAGGCAACATGCTAAACAAGGGAAAACAAAAAGACCCAGGGCTCACTAAAACTTCCAGCATTCTGGATTCAAAGGGAACCCAATACCAGGACTACCTTTCTTTTAAACTTGTACACTACCTATTTCCTCCAGGGCACTAGATAAAATGATACTAACAGTGAGGCATGGCTGGGAAAGGTGTGCCCATTGCAAGAGTGCCTCTCAGCCAGACTTGGTGGCACCTGTGGGTCCAGCCTCAATCATCCAGTAAGCCCTCTGTTTCTTTTAATTTTTTTTCATTATTTTATGTTTATTAGTATACTGCCTGCAAGTAGGTAAGTGCACCGTGTTGTACAGTGCCCTCAGAGGTCAGAAGAGGGTGTAAGATCCCCTGGAAATGGAGTTATGGACAGATGTTAGCTGCCATGTGGATGCTGGGAATCAAACCCAGGTCCTCTGCAACCCAGTGTTCTTAGCTGCCGAGCCATTTCTCCAGCCCCCAAGAAAAAAAAAGACCATCGTCATCCCCCCACACACACAAATAGCTTCATCGCACAAGCTGCCTTGAAAATTCCAAACCAAGCATGACTCTTTACTCTTGTGTGAGGGCTAGAGGAAACCACCACTCTCCAAACCCTCTTAGGTTCAGGGCTCAGATATCAAAGGGAGGATCCTCAGTATGACCTGAGGCCTGATAACCACTCCATCCCAATGGCATCCTGCACCTCTTCCTTGTTTTCTACCACTCAATATATTACTGCTCTGTTGTTCCTCTCCCTATTCTACAAATATAAGAAGGGCACAGAATAGATTTTTTTGTGGCTTAATCATTACCCTAAAGTAGTACTGGGGGGGTCATTAAATACTAATGAAACTGATGGAAATGACTGGCACCAGCCACCTTCCTATACTGCAACAAGGGTTGAGTCTGCTCCTCTTCAGACAGCACTCACTTGGCTCCAAGGTTGCCTTTGATAATGGGGGCTGTGACCACGCTCTTCCCCTTCATTGGCTGGCTAATCACAGACAGTGGAACGGTGATCCTTGTAGGCAGCTTCCCCTACAAAGAAAGAGCAATCAGTTTCCATGAAATAGAAGATACAGAAAAAACGCCAACCATTAGCTAAGGAACAAGAAGTGAAAGATTAGAGATACTTTCCATTCCTAGTCCACCAGGATTCCAATACTCCTATGGTCAAAGCCCAGATAACTTCAAAAACATGGCTTAGACAACACTTACATGTTATTAGATCTACTATCACTCTCTCATGCAACCTGAAGAGCAGCAACTGCCTGCCTGTCATGAAGGGCTCACAGCTAAGAGTCTGCCTTAAGTATCAGATGAGACTGAACTTGGAGGGTTTTTCTTTGGTGGGGGGAAGGGGGGTGGGGGAGTTGAAATTCAAGTCTCTCTAAACAGCCCAGTCTCACTCCAACTTACAATCTTCCACCCTCAGCTTCTAGAGAGCTAAGATTACAGGAATGCTAATTGACTTGGACTTTGAACAATGTTGAGAACTATGTGTTTTGCATTATGAGATAACCAGGATGTGTTTTGCATTATGAGATAACCAGGAGCCTTTGGAGGTCAGGGGTCCAATGATACAGTTTGAAGGTTCACATGTTGTATGTTTGGTCCTCAACTAGAGGCTATTTGGAGAGGTTATGGAAACTTTAAGAGTTGAGGCCTAACTAGAGACCAGGGCCTGTCCTTGAAGTCTGATTCCTGGTTCCTGCCTCACTCATGGCCTCCTTTCATGAGATGAGTAGCCTGAGACACGCTCCAACTGACATGACCTGAAATGAATCCTTCCTCCTTTAAGTTGTTTATCTCAGCCATTTATTTTGTCACAACAATATAACATCTGACTATAGAATAAAACTATAATTCTTATACACTGTTGGATTTGTATTTTCGTATCCAGATTCATGAAAGATGTTGGTCTACATTTTTCTTTATTGCAATGTCTACATCTACTTTTGATATGAGAATAATAATGGCCTCACAGATGAATTAAGTGACTGATCCCACTGCTTCTATTTTCTGGAAGAAATGTTAGACTACTGTTATCATTTTTTTCTTATAAACATTTGGTAGAAATCATCAGTGAAAACACTTTAACCAGTCTCATCTGCTACATAAAATGTTCTTTCTTCCTTTCTAGAGTAAGTCTACTGAGATTACACATTTTTTTCTCCCTTAGATGAGTTTTCATAGTCTGTGTCTATCTGGAAACAACCAACCAAACCTATACCTGAACCACAAAATATATGTTCACTTAGCACAGTCCCAGATCCTGAGCTTCTGGGTATCTCATGACACACAGTTTTGGGCACATAGCAACTATGTGGTGAGGTAGGACAGAGGACCTCAAGAGTTAATGGACAAAGTGGACAGCACCCCAGTGGAATGCAGGTTCACTGGAGGTAAACAAACAGCAAGGCAGACTGATAAGAACAAGTCACATTTCTACATGGTAAGACTAGTTAGGCAGAGGACACTAATAAACTCAGCCAACTGAAAAGGCCAACTCCTAGGTTAATAAGAGCCGAGGAGAAAGAGAGAGAGAGAGAGAGAGAGAGAGAGAGAGAGAGAGAGAGAGAGAGAGAGAGAGAGAGAGAGAGAGAGAGAAGAAAAAATAGAAGTAAATATACACATGACAGCAAGTATACTTACTGGTCACAGAAAAGGTAAGATAGTCACTATAACACCTACCAGAGTGCCTCATTTCTGATGCTTAGTTGGTAATAGTATTTTTCCCCCATGGATAGGGACAGAATCCATGGCTTCCCAATGCTAAGCTGATACTCCACCACTGAGCCACACTCCCTGGCCAGTTTTTTATAATGAATAAAACGATGAAATTTTGCCTATACTCTTTGAAACTAAGGAAAAAATACATACATAGGAACACATAAATAGGATTTGGTTTGTGATAAAAGGCATTTCAAGTTATTTGGAAAAGGAAAAAAATTTTGGCCTTGCAAGCTATACTTCAAATGGACTATCAAGTTATACATTCTCTTAGAATCAAACTTTTATGAAAATAAAGGCCAATATTTTTTGGCACACATACAAAAAAAAGGAAAAAAAAAGAAAATGCTGGGATGTAATACGATAAAACTTAAATGCCTGCGTGGCGGAGAGATGGCCTAGCGGTTAAGAGTGCCAACTGCTCTTGCAGAGACCCAGGTTTCGACCCCCACACCCAATGGTGGCTGAGAAACCGTCGTGAACTCCAATTCCAGGGGAAACTCCATCCAGTTCCAGGGGAATCCGATGCCCTCTCTGACCTCTGCAGCATTGCACGAACGGGTCGAAAAACCTACAGCAGACAAACGTGTCATACACATAAAAAAAAAAAAAAATTAAAAAAAAAAAAAACTAAACTAAATGCTTGCAGAGAAGAGGTTCCAAACACAAGGTTAAAAGACTGACAGACTGAGCTGGGCATGGTGAGGATCCCCTGCACTCAGGAACCTGAGGTAGTCTGATCTAGATAAGAGTCCAAGGCCAGCCAGAAGTCACAGAAAAATCACACAGAAAGGAAGGGAAGAAAGGGAAGAAGAAAGGGAAGAAGGAAGGAAGGAAGGAAGGAAGGGAGGGAGGGAGGGAGGGAGGGAGGGAGGGAGGGAGGGAGGGAGGAAAAAAGAAAGAAAGAAACTGAAGGAAAATATTTTCCCAGGCAATGCTGACACTAAAAGTCTAGGCCTTGAGCTGCTGGGCAACTGTTCTCTTGCTGAGCTGCATTCCTAGTCCTAAACTGGGAGAAAATACTTACTATACTTATAAAGAGATAAATACTATGAACTGGGAGAAAATACTATACTTATAAAGAGATAAATACTATGAAACCACCCCCTCCCCAAAAAAACTAGCAAAGCATATGCCAGTCTCCACATGAATGAGTACTCAACTTCCCTCATGATTGGGGAAACAAAACTAAGAAAGAACTCCCTTTCCTATAGCAAGACAAGAACAAAATTACACAGACTTTTCAAATGAACCAGGAGCACTGGTTGGCATCTGGAAAAAAAAAAAAAAACCTGATGGGAACGTTAGCTGGTATACAACCCTTTTGGTAGCACAGCTAGTGTCAAAACTTCTAGTAAGTGTATCGTCAAGACTCACTTTAGTAATCTCGACTTCAGAAATACAAAACCGCCTGTACTACAGCACTACTGTCATTGCTATGGCACTGGCAGCAGTGGGAACAAGAGCTCAACTGATCTCTCCTTTGTATTTTACTACGTCACTAAAAAGGACACGGGTCAGTATTGAGTATGGCCTACAATCTGCAAGATATTCTTTAAAAAATAAATAAATAGGGCTGAGAGATGGCTAATAACACTGACTACTCTTGAGAGATGACTAATGACACTGGCTGCTCTTGCAGGAAACCTAGGTTTGGTTCCAGCAGTTCCGTAACAAATATTTCTAACTCCACTTCCAGGGAATCCAACACCTTCCTCTGGGCTCCACACACACTGTACTCAATTGATACACTTACAAACACATTGCACACACACACAAGCAAAACACTCACTACAGCAAGTACAGCATCTGATGGTTCAGATTTTCTTCATGGGCATGTTCAGGAATGACCAGAAGGAAAACCACCACATTATTCATTAGTCCTGTGAGGAGAGAACTGAAGAGCATGGAAGTTTATATTTCACCCTGTATTTCTGATATTGTTCTTTACATTTTCTAAGACTGTATACAGTGGATTTGAAGAGATAGCTTAGTGGTTAGGAATACTGACTGCTGGGCTGGAGTTAAGAGCGCCGACTGCTCTTGCAGAAGACCCAGGTTTGATCCCCAGCACCCACGTGGTGACTGAGAACTGTCTTTAACTCCAGTTCCAGGGGAATCCGACACCCTCTTCTGACCTCCGAGGCATTGCACGACATGGGTGCACAAACCTACATGCAGACAGTACATTCATACACATAAAAAATAAAAATAAATAAAAAGAATACTGACTGCTATTGCAAAGGACTTAGGTTCAGTTTCTAGCACCCATACAGTGGCTCACAACCACCTATAACTCCAGTTCCTGGTGGTCCAACACCCTATTCTGGTCTTTAAAGGTACCAGGCATGCACATTGGTACACATATAGTCATGCAGGCAAACATTAATAAAATAAAAATAGGGGCTGGAGAGATGGCCTAGGGGTTAAGAGCGCCGACTGCTCTTGCAGAGGACCCGGATTCAATCCCCAGCACCCACATGGTGGCTGAGAACCTTCTTTAACTCCAGTTCCAGGGGAATCCGACGCCCTCTTCTGACCTCCACAGCACTGCATGACACGGGTGCACAAACCTACATGCATACAGTACATTCATACACATACAAAATAAATAAAATAAATAAATAAAAATAAATCTGTATTTTAAAAAAGAATGTACAATGTACTACACTTTCCTAAACTGTGTCCCAAAAGCAAACAACCCAAATCTAGTGAGTCAAATGAGGTGACATGAACAGGGCATCTGGTTTCCTGACATGAACAGGGCATCTAGTTTCCTGGTTTTGAAGGAGTCTCCTGAGGGACAGGGACTAACAACCTTAAGAAGTTTCTGGTTGGTTGGGCGTGGTGGCACACGCCTTTAATCCCAGCACTTGGGAGGCAGATGCAGGCAGTTCTCATGAGTTCAAGGCCAGCCTGGTTTACACAGTGAGCTCCAGGATAGCTGGAACTACAGGGAGACCCTGTCTCAAAAAGACCAAAATAAATAAATAAATAAATAGTTTCTGGGTTCAGTGATACACACCTACAATTCCAACACTTGAAGAGCTCAGGCAGGAGGACCAACAAATGAGAACTGAGAAATCAGGACCAGCCAAGGAACATAGCAAGTTCTCAGCCAGCCTGGGCTATGTACTGAAACCCTATCTCCTTCAAGAAAACAGTTTTCTGAGGGATAAAATCTTTACCACCATTACTCACAGCCTGTGATGTGGACACAACTGTAGTGCTGACGGGGACCTGCCGTACAGTGGGGGCTCCTGTCCCAATGCTGATGGGGGTGCTTGTAGCCCCAGAAGCCACAGCCACAGTCTTAGACACAGTGGCATTCATACTAGGCAAAGATACTGCTGAGGAATGGACAGTTCCGGATCCACCAGCAACAGAGCCTCCTTGCTTTGCATGGGCTGCAACAGTAATAGTCTGGCCTGCTTTGGGGGGCAGCACTCCCAGTCCCTGCACGATGCGGATGGTGGCAGCTGGCTTTGCTTCTGAAGAGGCCACTGTGCTCTTTCCCTTCTGATCTGCCACACTAACTCCGAGAGCTGGCATCAAGCGAAAAGCTGAATTTGAGGCTTCTGTTGGCTTGAGATCAGGAGTTACTTTGACCACGGTGGTACCTGCTGGGGCAGATGAAGGGCCACTGGTGGAAGGGGCCTTAGCAGGGCTGTCGGCTGCGTGGACAGGATTGGAAGTGACATGTAAGGTAGCAGAGATGCCTTTGCCTGCAGTGCCACTTCCTGTCCCAAAGAGGTCCTGAGTCAATTTGACTGTGGTAACCTGCGACTTGGCCAACGTGGCCATCATGTCCGGCGTAATTCGCAAAACTGTCTGGCCCTTGGCGTCTGTGGTGATGGAAGAGGGTGGCAGACGCAATACATCTTTACCCTGGATACGGAAGTTGGTGGCTGTGAGTGGAATGCTGTTGCCTGTCTGTGGTTTCACACCAAGCTGCCCAGTGATTGACACCTGGATGAGGAGAGACAGTACTGATGAAGGGATTCACAGTGCTAACATTAGTCATGTACCAGAACTAGGCAAATATCTACTCATGGGAGTATGCTTCATATATCTTTAACTTTTTACTTTGAAAAATGATAAACATAAACATGGGGAATATAACAAACCATATATCTACCCTTGACTCAGCTTGAAATATAATTACTTTGTCAATCTTGTTTTATCTATCCTTCCTTGGTTTTAGAAGGGAGTGCGAGAGAGGAGCTGGAATTTTGACAGGGCTGCCAGCAGCATGGGCAAGGTTGGAAGTGAAGGATAAGGTAGGAGAGATACCTTACAAGGGTGCTGGAATTAAATCCAAGGCCTCATCTCTGAGCTACACATACAGCCTCAGCCCACAAGAACTGGAATACTTTTAAAGTAAACAAAGATACATTATTTTACTGATCAAATACATGTGTACATCCCTAACCTAGCAAAGAACTTGTTAAGCTAAAACTGCTACTCAGCTTAAGAACTGTAAATATATATATCTAGATTCCCCCCAGTATCTCAAATACTTCTATTTACAGTTAGGTCACCTCCATAATATCCGCTTTGAGCAGTAGTGTGGCACACCAGCTCTACAGGGACTCTGGAGTCATACTCCATGGATCCACTGCCAGCTTCAGAGAAGGGCACTCTCCCCCATGTGTAACAGCTCTACCCCTTTGGTCCACTCAATGCCTTCCTCTTGGTGGCCTTTCTGAACCACTGCACAAAAAGCAAACAAGAGGCTGGAGAGATAGCCTAGCGGTTAAGAGCACTGACTACTCTTGCAGAGGACCCGGGTTCAATCCCCAGCACCCACATGGCGGCTGAGAACCATCTGTAACTCCAGTTCCAGGAGAACTCCAGTTCCAGGGGAATCCGACGCCCTCTTCTGACCTCCGAGGCATTGCACGACACGGGTGCACAAACCTACATGCAGACAGTACATTCATACACATAAAATTAAAAACAAAAAAAGCAAACAAAAGAATACAGGCTGTCCTAAAAACAAATCACCAAGTCTCATGGTTCCATGCCTCCTGCCCTGACCCACTCCCACCCACACACTACTCCATTCCAAATTTTGCTTTTAAGTAGCAAAATTCCTTTTAAAATTACTCATATGGCCAGGCAGAGTGGGGCACACCTTTAATCCCAGCACTCGGGAGGCAGAGGCAGGCGGATCTCTGTGAGTTCAAGGCCAGCCTGGTTTACAGAGTGAGTTCTAAGCCAGCTGGGGCTATAAGGAGACCCTGTCTCAAACAAACAAACAAACAAACAAAAAAAAAAAAAAAACACCAGACTTCTATCATGCTGAAGAAATGGCTTGCTGGTTAAGGACACTTGTTCCTCTTTCAGAGGACTTGAGTTCTATTCCCAGTACCCATGTCAGGCAGCTCACAACCACCTACAAATCCAGTTCTAGCTGGGGGTGGTGGCACACGTCTTTAATCTCAGCACTTAGAAGACAGAGGCAGGTGGATCTCTGTGAGTTCAAGGCCAGCCTGGTCTACACAATAAGTTCTAGGACAGCTGGGGCTGCAGGGAGATCCTGTCTCAAAAATACAAAAAAAAAAAAAAATCCAGCTCTAGGCACCTACACTTGTATACACATAATACACATACCCACACACATACATAATTAGAAACAATCTTTTAAAATAAAATAAAATTACCTGTTATGTACTATCTCTGCTTCCTCATCTTACATGCCTTTGAGCAATCTGGATCCTAGGCGAAGTCACATCTACTTGATAGCTAAATCTCACCCAACTTCTACCACATCCCACACAGGCACTCTCTACCCAGCATGTCCCCTAGTCTCCACAGGCCAATCTTCACCTTCCATCTCAGTCAATGACACCACCATCTACCCAGCTGACTCCAGCCAGAGTCCACGGAGTCATGTCAGTCCCTTTTTTTTCTTTCAGACTCACGATCAAGCCACCAGCAAAACCATAAAAGCTATACTGACTTCTCACCACCTCCAGCAAGTGCCCTCCATACCTTTCATCTGGACTGCAGTAACTGTCCTACATGATCACCTTTCCATTCTTGTTCTCTGCAGTGCACTGTATCCAGAAGCCAGGGATTTAACTATGAACCAGACCCAGTGACTCTGACCCACAACCTGCCATCAAAGCTCAATACAATATAATCAAAGGCAACCTCTCCCAAACTCATTGCTTATGCACTAAGTTCCAACCACAATGGTTTTTCCCGTCCTTCCTCAAACATGTTCCTGACATAAACACTGTCATTTTCCATGCCTACACAGAGTGCTTCATCTCCAGATCACCACTACGTGGCACAGCAACTTCATAAATCTCCTTCAAATGTCATCATCTCAAAGGCCTTCTGTCACCATGGCTAAAATAACACATGGACACTCCATACCTACCCCAATGACCCTCACAGTTTCTTACTATCTGACACTGACATAGTTATTTGTCTCCTTGCCCTATGGAATATGGACTCCACAAAAGGTAAGGGCTTAGTCTGTTTAATACACACATAAATTCCACAAAGACAATAAATAATTGAATAAAAATGTTACTTCTAATTGTGGCTCTACTTCTTCATCTACGAAGAGGGGATAATAACAATGCTACCTACAGGGCCACAAGACTGACTGGCAAAGGCTAACATACAGTGCTGTGAGAAGCAGGAGACACCACCCTAGTTCTGCTGTTAGACAGACAGGAGACACTGCCCTAGTTCTGCTGTTAGCAAGCTTCACACTTCTTTGTACAGTGATCATTCTTGCATATTCACCATCAAGAAAGTACAAATGTATTCCACTTTTTCAAGTGGCAAACTGAAAAGTGTGTATAATATGCTACAGGAACCTAACTGCATAAATTTAGGGAAACTATATCACACACATTCTCAGAAACTTAGCTACCATATGCTGAAACACATGGAAAAAGGAAATCTCTTGGGCATCTATAAAGGCTCCCCTCCATTTGGGGGAGATGTGGAAGACTCACTTGATATAGCTCCAGACTATGAGTCAAATATGACAAACCTTTTCTCTATGGGTACCTAGTTTGTTCAGGAACATCCTACCCCAGAGGTCCTCTGCTTTAGCTCTAAGACACCGTGGTCAGAGTCAGGTCCACCTACCTGCTTGATGATGTTCTGTCCTGTGACATTCTGAATGACAGCTGTTGTGGAGGCACTTGGAGCAGAGCTCCCAGAACTTGTGGCTGGCTTGCTCACTGGACTGACTGCTGCTGGAAGATTCGTCACTGTCAGCCCTGTCTGCCCAGGTCCAGGCCGCTGCACCGTAGCTGCTGCAGCCTGCCCTTTGACTGGAACAGTTGCCATGACTGCCTAGTTCAGAACACGAAGCCAAGAGCCCAATTAAAAACCAAGATGGAGCCGGGCGTGGTGGCATGCGCCTTTAATCCTAGCACTTGGGAGGCAGAGACAGGTGGATCTTTGTGAGTTCAAGGCCAGCCTGGTCTACAGAGTGAGTTCCAGGACAGCTGGGGCTACAGGGAGACCCTGTCTGGAAAAGACCAAAAAAAAAAAAAAAACCAAGATGGGGCCGGGCGTGGTGGCGTACGCCTTTAATCCTAGCACTAGGGAAGCAGAGGCAGGTGGATCTTTGTGAGTTCAAGGCCAGCCTGGTCTACATAGTGAGCACCAGGCCAGCTGGGACTAAAGGGAGACCCTGTCTCAAAAAGACAAAAAAACAAAACAAACAAACAAAAAACACAAGATGGGACCAGGCAGGCAAGCAGGTGCCCTGCTTATCCCCACCCAGAAAACATTCTGAAAGCAACCCTGCCTCCAGGGCTTGAAGCTCACCACACTCTGGAACTGACACTGTAAGTTTCTTAGACCGCCATAATTTTCAATGTCCTTACATTTAATATCTTATTTTGTTTATACATACTGGAAACAAATATGATTGTACCCATTTTAAATACAGGAAAGGAAAATGAGGCAAAGCACGTGAATCTAAGAGTCACATAAACAGTCAGTGGCAGGGCTATGGCACAATGAAAATTTAGTAACAAGCTCTGGACTTAATATCTCATCTCTACCAGGGCCTTAATATAAAAAAGAAGATCTGGTTTCCAACATGTTACCAGATGTGACCAACAAAGAAGTTATTTCAATGAATCTCACCAACAGCATCCACTTACCTGGGGTACTACTTTGGTCTGTGTGGCAGTGACTGGCACCCGGATCTGTGGTCCTGCTGTCATCTGGGGCAGTGTTTGTGCTGGCCCTGCTGACTGCTGAGAGACAGCAGGAAGGCTGGGCTGGGCCACCACACGAACCTGGGGCAGTCCAGCTGAGCCAGAGTGGCTCACAACCCGGGCGGTGGCCTGAGAACTAGGCGGAGTCTGGATGGATGCTGGGGACAGCATTGTTCCAAGCTGTGGCATTGTTGGTGAGGACACCAGAAGAACACTATGAGGAAAATCAGGGGAAAACAAAAGACAAAGAACTCAGGGCATCCCCACAAAAGGACTTTGGAAGAAAAGAAGTAATGAAGAAACACAGATGCTTACCCTGAGCTAGACTTGGCTGGTTCGGGGATGGAGGAAGAGCCACTTTTGTTCACTGCTGACACAGGTGGAGGGGAGATTGGGGTGGTAGGCAATGCTGGCGTTGTGGGGGTCACAGGTGTGACTGGGGTGGGTGGCATGCTGGAGTCACTGAGGCTAATCTGGCTCTGCTCAGAAGGGCCACTGTTAAGGCCCTTCATGGAACTTTCCTTATTACTGGACTTCTAGAAAAGAAAAAGAAATCCACTTCAGGATGAAGACTCAGAGAAGGAAGGCCCTCAGGCTCCTGATACACTGAGTTAGGTAAAATATCTAGGCCATCTTGCCTCACCCCAGAGTCCCTGAGCTAAAAACTTTCACGAGGTCACTTACCACCTTGGATGGGGGCTTGGGTTTTTGCTGAAGGGCTTTTCTGGCTTTCGCTGCTGCTGCTTGAGCTTGGTGAATCCGTTCTATAAATAAGGGTGGTATAAAGTTTTAGGCAGTCTGACCTTAGCATGCTAAATGAGGAAGCCTTTGTTAAAACCCAAAACCTCAGCAGGCAGAGGCTGTAATCCCAGTATCAGAAAGCTAAAGCAAAAAGACACCAAGTTCTAGGTCAGCCCAGACATGATGGTATACACATATAAGCCCAGAACTGGGGAGGCAGAAGCAGAAGGATCTCAAGTACAAAGCTAGCCTGAATCACAGAGAAGTTCTAAGCCAACCTGGCCACATGGCAAGATCCTCTCTCAAAAACAAAACAAGATAAGCCGGGCATGGTGGCGCACGCCTTTAATCCTAGCACTTGGGAGGCAGAGACAGGTGGATCTTTGTGAGTTCAAGGCCAGCCTGGTCTACAGGGAGACGATGTCTCGAAAAGACCAAAAAAAAAAGATAACCCAAGGCCTTTTTGGTGGACTAGAGTCTGCCTTCATAACCCTGTCCTAACTGTATGCCATTAAGAGAATAACAGAACTGGGACAGAAAGTCAGATGGTTCTATCTAGTCAGCATACTGCTAGAGGCTCACATACCAAACTCTTCCTCACTCCGGTCACGATGCAGGTAGATCCACAGCTTTCGTCCAACATCATACTTCACACAAGGGTCTTTTTCATAATGTAGTCGATCCAGTGCACCACTCACTACTGTGTTCACCTAAAAACAGAGCTAACGAGTTAAGTGACAAGTCCAACCAAGTCCAACCAAGTCAACACAAGTCATTTGGACTCCACAGAAAAATCAATGGATGTAAAAGTTTTAGAGGATAAACAGGTAAGATCCCAGCCTAGCTGGATCCTCCCAACAGGTCACCTCATCACTTGGAAAAAAAAGATTGGGAGTGATGCATATTGGAAAGAACACCACCACTAACACAGAAAGGACTGCATCAAAGAACTGACAAAAATGGTGAATCTGGTGGGGTGGGGGGTTTGGGAAGGGGACACGGGTCTATATTTGATTTGTAACGTAATCTTACACACACACACAAAAAATATATATATAAAACAATAATTTTTTTTTAAATTTTTCTCTATGTGTATGAATGTACTGTCTGCATGCAGGTCTGTGTACCCGTGTCGTGCAATGCCGCGGAGGTCAAAAGAGGGTGTCGGATTCCCCTGGAATTGGAGTTTCAGACGGTTCTCAGCCGCCACGTGGGTGCTAGGGATCCCGGGTCCTCTGCAAGAGCAGTCGGCGCTCTTAACTGCTAGGCCATCTCTCCAGCCCCAAAACAATAAATTTTTAAAAAATGAAAAAAATAACAAAAAAAAAGAATTTTAAGGAACAATGTGTATTTAATTGATGTGTGTTTAACAGGTACCCAAATTTGCCCAAACTTTGTCTACATGTTATATGGTATTTTAGGACTTAATAAAAGTAAAAATGTCTATATTAAACAACATTGGTTAAAAGGTTTTAATAAAAACGGTAATATGGGGTTGGAGAGATGGCCTAGAGGTTAAGAGCACCAACCGCTCTTGCAGAGGACCCAGGTTCGATCCCCAGCACCCACATGGCGCCCAAGAACTGTCTGAAACTCCAATTCCAGGAGAACTCCAGTTCCAGGGGAATCCAACACCTTCTTCTGACCTCCGAGGCATTGCACGACATGGGTGCACAGACTTGCATGCAGACAGTACATTCAGACACATACAGAAATAAATAAAATTTAAAAAAAAAACACAAAAAAGGTAATGCACAGACTTGCATGCAGACAGTACATTCATACACATACAGAAATAAATAAAATTAAAAAAAAAAACTACAAAAAAACGGTAATACATTTAAGCTAATTGGAAATATAAATTGATGTCCACATTTGTTTTACTTATAATTTGTAAAACAACTTTGGGGTTAATGTACACAAATGTTCTCTATAATTTCTGTGTTGTAGAGTATCATCTTGTAACATTTTCTTTTACCTGTAGGATAATTTAACTAAAGGAATTAAGTTTGCTTCCCAAATTAACAACATACAGTCAATGATAAACAGCTTGGGTAAATTCAATGAAAATTTACACTTGGATTCCTGCCTATAAGTATGTGTACTACAACTGCCTTTTTGAGATTCATGGGTAGAAAAATAAAAACCTAAAATAAAAAAGGGGGATACGGTTATATATTAAACCTTTTGTCAAATTTTTCAATTTAAATCTTAAAACTATGGGAAAAGATTTGCATGTTCCCACAGATCAAAACATCACCAACTTAATGGCTGAGAAAGAAAAGATACAGCTTTGCACTGTGCAGGATGTACCAAGAAATACCAGCAGAGAAGTTGGCCCATCTAAATATTAAAAGGAAGAAAAGCCTCAGACTGCTACGGGTATCAAACATCTCTGTGGATCCTATTTGTAACAACTGTTTATAATGTGTCCTAATGAATTTTACCTTCCAGGTGCCACAAAGTTTTAATAGGAGAGACTTTCTTACCTCCTTTTCATAGAACAAAGAAAAACATGATGGTAATGAAGTCATTCCCTAACTATAAATTAGAGCTGACTGTTATAGAGGTAATCTCTTATGAAACCAGTATAACTGCTTTCTTTAATTGACTGATAGACATAGGAACTGTGAAAGAATAATTCTCTATTCAGAGCCAAATATAATACTAAAGACTTTATAAGCTGTGTAATTAAGCAAAATATATTAATACAGGAGACCTCTGATATCAGCAATGGAATGTTCTGCCAAGGAGATGTTGGCTAGGGGATCCAAGCCCAAAAAAGTAAAGACTTTTTGCCTGTAAACTGGGATCCCTGCAAGAAGAGAGCCAGTAAGGCTCTGCTGTCAATGGGAAAGATGTACTGAGACCACACTTGCAAGTGTACAGTTGGTCTCTGGAATGCCAGAGAGTGTTGTTACCAAAGGTCACTAAATCAGTAAAGCAAATATTGGTCTCCTTGAGTCAAGCAAGACTCCTCCGTCAGCATCAGCTACACCTTACCTGCCTGGAAATACTGTGCAGCAGTGGCAGCCATGTCTGTATATCCCAAATCTGACTGGCTATTAGCTCTCTCCTTGGAGGAATAATTCACGGCTGATGCCACAAGCTTACGTCCTCTAGTGGTTAGATGTTATAAGCCACAGTAAGACCTTGTCATCTTTTACAGAAAAGCTATAGGTCATGGATTAGCATATCATCCAAACATCTGTGTCTATACCAAAGTAACCTACCATAATAATTAGTACTGTTTAAATGCCTGTATATCTAATTACTTATGCTTCATTAGTAGGATTAAAAGGTTATTCCTGGATAAACTGCCAACCCATGAAAGGAAACAGCCTGAACTGATCAGAGTCCAAAACGACATCTCCAGAGCAAGTAGACTGTTTTGCTTCTTGCCCACTTGTGCCCCTTTTCTAAAGCCTAGGGAACAATCTGCGGAAGAGGGGGCATGGTAGAATGTAAGGGCTACAATTGGGGTGAATTGTGAAACTACAGCAATATGGACTGGACTCTTATTTGATCAACATACTTGTACATACAAGCCCCTCCAGCTGGACAATGGGGACCTTGGGCTGTATAAGTTTGGGCATAGATGCTTTGCAAATTAGTTTTACATGAAGGATGCTTATATTCATTACTTATTACTTATTATTAAAAAAAAAGAAAAGTAGCTGGGCGTGGTGGTGCACGCCTTTAATCCTAGCACTTGCGGGGCTGGAGAGATGGCTGAGTGGTTAAGAGCACCGACCGCTCTTGCAGAGGACCCGGGTTCGATCCCCAGCACCCACATGGCGGCCGAGAACCATCTGAAACTCCAATTCCAGGAGAACTCCAGTTCCAGGGGAATCCGACACCCTCTTCTGACCTCCGCAGTATTGCACGACAAGGGTGCACAAACTTGCGTGCAGACAGTACATTCATACACATACAGAAATAAATAAAATAAAATAAAAAAAAATAATAATCCTAGCACTCGGGAGGCAGAGGCAGGCAAATTTTTGTGAGTTCAAGGCCAGCTTGGTCTACAGAGTGAGTTCCAGGACAGGTGGGACTACAGGGAGACCCTGTCTCAAAAAGACCAAAAAAAATAAAAAATAAAAAAAATTCCTATTTATAGCCAAAAAAAAAAAAAAGACTTAAAGCTCCTAAGATACTAATCTTTCTACACTATAAGGATATTGCAAACTCATTAACTATAGAGGCTTTTCCTTCTAGAGGATTGGAGTTTAGTCCCAGCAGCCAAGTCAGGGAACTCACAATCACCTAGAACTCCAGCTCTTCTGGCCTCTGCATGCAGCCACGTCACACACATTCACACAGACACTTAGGCATAAATTTTTAAATACAAATACATGAGAAACCAAGAATCAATTCCAGAAAACTGTCCACTGACTTTCACACACTGACCTTCACACATTGACCTTCACACACTGACACACTGACCTTCACACACTGATCTTCACACACTGATTTTCACACACATGCCATGGAACATGTACAGCTGCACTCACATCATAACACATGAAACAATAAAATAAACCCATTAGAAAGTGCATAACCAAAACAAAAAAATGAGAAAGGAAAAGAACATCTTAAAAACTGCAGGCAGTGGGGCTAGAGAGATGGCCTAGCAGTTAAGAGCGCCAACTACTCTTGCAGAGGACCTGGGTTCGATCCCCAGCACCCACATGGCAGCTGAGAACCATCTTTAACTCCAGTTCCAGGGGAATCAGATGCCTTCTTCTGACCACTGTGGCATTGCATGACACGGGTTCAAAAAACTGCTGGCCTAGCGGTTAAGAGCGCCACCAGGTTCGATCCCCCGCACCCACATGGCGGCTGAGAACCGTCCGAAATTCCAATTCCAGGAGAACTCCAGTTCCAGGGGAATCCGATGCCCTCTTCTGACCTCCGCGGCATTGCACGACACGGGTGCACACACCTGCATGCAGACAGTACATTCATACACATACAGAAATAAAATTAAAAAAAAAAAAAAAACTGCAGACAGTAATGAACCAAAACCATTATTGTCAATGAAGCACAAATCTGGATCTAAGTTTTCCTTCATCTTTTTTTTAGATTTAAAAATTTTATACTTACATTTTTTAATATTTATTATTTTTAGTTTATGTGCATGAGTGTACTGCTTGCATGTGTGTAGCTGCACTCATGTCATGCAGTGCCTGTGGAGAATGAAGACGGCATCAGATCCACTGGAACTGGAGTTCCGTACAGACAGTTGTTAGCTGCCATGTGGGTACTGGGAACCAAACCCAGGTCTTCAGCAAGAGCAGTTAGTGCTCTTAACTACTACGCCATCTCTCCAACCCCTTTATATTTATATTTAAATATTTATACTAGCTAGTATTTTAGTTACATGCAACCATGCCTAGCTTTTCTTTATTCAGTTGTGGTTTTTTTGTTTTGTTTTGTTTTATGTTAGGTGCTACACACATAGCTTGGTGTATATAAGGCCTAATGTATATAAGGCCCTGGGCCCAATCCTCAGTAACACAAGAAAAAAAAAAATCTGTAATTCTTAATAATTTTTCTCAAATGCATGCTGAAATTAAGCCAAGCACAACTGTTTCTTTAACTTACCTGAGTGCTAGTGACATCTGGAGCAAGAAACTGAGAATCCTTGAGTAGTTCACAGATCTCTGCCCGAGTTCCTTCTCCATTAGGCAGCCGAGCTGCAGCATCCCGAACTGACATCAGAAAAGGCAAAGTCCAAGAGTCAAACGAAGTCTCCACCTAGGAACATCCCCTGACTTGCTCTGGTAAAGCAGAGCTCCCTGCGGACATGGTTTGTGAGCCCCACCTTCACTGCTGAGTCAGAGGCACACTGCCCTCTAGTGCCCAGAAACACTGTCACTGGAATTTCCTACACTTTGATACCCTGACAGGCAATAAAAAAGGTCCATGGACACCTTAGAATTCAGTGGTTCTCATCCCCAAATCCTTACCTCAATCACATTCCCTCCCCACAAGGCTCAGAGAAGGTCACAAAGAAGGGACAGAAAGACTTGTAAGGTCACAGGTTAGGTAGGACTACTGTGAAAGTGACTTCTGGACACGGCAGGCAGTTGTACTCATGAACTCTCAACAACTGAGGTTGCCTACACTAGACCTGCACAAGATCAATCCAGTCAATATTCCAGCGTGGATGAGAGGGGTTCAAAGGCCCCACTCCTAGTTTTGAAGCTACTGGCTGGCAATAGCTGCCAGAAATAGAAAAGCAAAGTATTTCACCTTGGGGTGGGGTGGGGTGCCCAATACTGTGGACAGCCCTATACCCAATGATGTAGGCACCATAACTGGACTGAGTAGGTTTTATAACTGCATATATTTATTTTATATTAAATGAGACCAGAAAGTTGGAAGGAAGTGGTCAGGGAAGGACCCAGGAAGAGTTGGAGTGGAGACCAAAATAAAGTTCATTCATGCATTAAAAAGAAAAAAAAAAATCAGTTATTCTAAGAAGTTGGTAAAAGTAATTTAGCATTTCCTTCAATATCCAACTATGTTATAAACCATACATTGCCACTGTAATAGAAACCAAATACTTTTGTCTTTTCCTTTTTTGGGGGGATGGGGCTCCCTGTAGCCCCAGCTAACCTAGAATTCGCTATGTTGACCAGGCTGGCCTTGCTCTCACACACATCTACCTGCCTCTGCCTCCAAGTGCTGAGATTAAAGTGTGCAATATTCACACCCAGTCAAATACATTTTTATGTATTATAGGTGCTGAAGAAAGTTCCAATCACTTACATCCACTCCCCCATTTGAGTGTTATAGAAACTATAAACCTCTACTAAGTCTTATCACTTATTATAACAAGAACATATATATATAATGTTATATGTATATGTTATATAACATATATATATGTTATATATATATGTTATATATATATATAACATATATATATATATGATTTATTTAATGTATGTGTGTGTATGCATGCTCTTGAGTGTATGTAAGTTTACCTTGTGAGTACCTGGTGCCCTTGGAGGGAATCAGAGCCTCTGGAACTGAAGTTATAGGCAGTTGTGAGCTGCCATGTGGGTGCTAGGACCTGAACCCAAGTCCCCTACAAGAGCAAGTTCTCTTAACCTCTGAGGCATTTCTCCAGCCTCAAAACATAACATTTTCTCACATAAACTTGTTTTTTACACCTTAATAACTGTTGAAACATGATTGGCTTATTTTATAACTCTAAGAATTTTAAATATGTAAATATATAATTCTGGGAAGGTGTCCACAGGTCTCACCACTAAGGGGACTCAGAAGAAAGAATACTTTGTTCTCATCATCTTGTTTTTTGAGACAGATTATCACTATATGATGATGCAGGCTAGCCTGGAACTTGAGACAATCCTCCTACCTCATCCTCCCAAGCACTGGAATTATGGGCATGCACACCATGCTCAGAAAAAAAAAAATTCTTTAAAAAAATCAAGTCCTACACTTTACATAACTACTAGCTTGTGAACAGTTCTTGAATTATCATACAATGAACCTGACTTCAGGAAACATGAAGTTTTGGTATCAAGCTATCAGGGCAGAATCTCTCCAATTCAAACATTTACAAATACTATGCCTAAAAAAAGAAAACAAATACTATGCCTGACCCTCAGTCCCATCACTGGATGGATGTAAGCAGCTGGGCTGATACAAGGAGTACAGAATTGATCTAAGAAAAGCTTTGGGCAAAAATAAGAAATCCTGGGTAATTAATACACACCACATACCGAGAGACAGGATGGTGACATAGGCAGGCCGGTCAGAGCGCAGCAGTGAATGTTCGCGAGCCTTGTTGAGGGAGGTCTCCTTATCAAACACACCCTTCACTGGCCCCACCACAGACTCAAAGCCATGCATTCGGAAGGTAAATGCCTTATGGGGTTGGCTATACCTGTAACGCTCCTACCAAGAGAAAAGGCAGAAAGTTGCCATGTCAGAACTAATAGGGTTCCCTCTAGAACTCCCTTATAATACTGGGGTCTACACAGAGATATTAAAACAAGAAAGCAAGCAATCCCACTGAGAATGGATGACCCAACCACAACGGGAAATGATGGTCCTCATGGCTCACGGTGACCCAGAAAGGACAAGGAAGTAAAATGTATTTTTCTATCTGGAAGAAAAGATTATTAAAAATAGTTTTCATCCTTTTCATCACACCATTTCTACCCAGTAAACAACCTCAACCAATGGACTGAGGCAAAGGGCATGAATGTCCAAGAAGATGCAGTCAAGGCAGTGCTTCTGTTGTCCTCACAGCCTCAGAGAGAGACAGAGAGACAGAGACAGAGACAGAGAGACAAAGAGAGAGACAGCTATACAACCTTTAAGAAAGATCTTACCTGCTCTTGAAAAACCCGTTTCTCCTCTCCCGTGCTGGGCCGCACTACATAGTCAGTTCTTCTGGAACATAAAGAATTCTGTATCACCTCAAAGCATGGAAGTGGGTCACGGACCCATCACCGTTTCTCTACAACCAGAAATATTCCCTGGGCCACATGGAAAAGCGTCTCTCATAAGCTCATAAGCACTCAACTCCCAGCAAGTCCACTCTCCAGCTCTTACCACCTACGTCCTGATTGTTTCCTAAATCGCCCTACTCTTAGGGTCCCAGAGCACTGACTAGACAGAGGCTGACGTCTTCACCACCGTTTTCCCTAATAAGCTGATAAGTCAATATATTCTTTTTTTTTGGGGGGGGGTCTTTTTGAGACAGGGTTTCCCTGTAGCCCCAGCTGTCCTGGAGCTTGATATGTAGACCAGACTGGCCTTGAACTCAGAGATCCGCCTGCCTCTGCCTCCTGAGTGCTGAGTATGTACCCCTAGTGCTCTACCCCAGGTTTAGCAAGTCACTAAACTTTGCTGATTTTTGTAAGTAAAATGAGGAAGATGAATTAGATGAATCATTCTGCAGTAGAAACCAGGAAGGGCACACATGGAAAGCTTCCCAGCCACAAGGCAGATGAGATCCCCTCAGAGACTACTGCAATCACGAGCCCCTTCCATAGGAAGCCACTCTGAGAGGCACACACTCCCTCCTCAAGTATAGCAAGCCAGGTGAAGCCATGGATTTGTAGAGTCTCTAAGGTCCATCACATGTCTGCCAAACTAAGGCATGTCAGAAAGGCAGAGCAGTGTGGGAAATCATGGTTTCATGGGACACACCCAGCACAAGAACATTACACTCACACTCGAGGGACAGGTGTCATGGCGTCTGAGCTGTCTTCATTTTCTTGCTGAAAAAAAAAGAGAAAAACATCAGTATGTAAACAGGCTAGAGAATTTCCACTAACTTAAGGGCTCTGGAAACCCAAAGAGGAAGTAAGAAACACACCTTACAGAAGGCCTGGTCTTTAGTTTCTAGCCACAGGTGGAAGAGTGCAGCCAATTCCTTTTCGTTTTCTTGAGACTGACCTATTGGGTAGGGCATTGTAACAAAAATGTAAGAAATCTAAAGTACTGTTCAGAATCTTGCTTTCTCTTTACCAGCTCTATCTACACAGCTGGACCTGGCACATTCAGTCTGTGCACACGCAGATGCCATTTTCCCCATTCCCTGGACCACTATCCCTGGATATCACTTCTTTTTCCTTGAGACAGGGTCTCCCAGTAGCCCCAGCTGGCCTGGAACTCACTTTGTAAATCAGGCTGGCCTTGAACTCACAGAAATTGCCTCTGCCTCCCAAGTGCTGGGATTAAGCGCATGCGCGACCTCACCCAGCTAGGATGTCACTTCTTTACATCATTTTTCCAACAGTATTTATTGAGTATCAATTGTGTGACAGGCACTTGGATGAAGCTAGGACCATTTAGTGAATTCACTCTCTGCCTCATGGAGTTCACATCAAGTCAGGAAAGAGCTCATCTTAATGAAACCAATTCTGAGAGGTAGGTGCACAAAGAATGCTGCAAAAGCTTACACCTGGGAAATAATCCTGTTCTTGCAGGTGGGAAAAGGCTTCTGGCTACTAGGGGCACAAAGGTACTCTCCACACTAGCACAGCAGTAAGAAGACCTGAGGAGGAAGAAACTTAACTGTGACCTACCTAAAAGGAGAAAACTACTCTTCTCTTGTCGCTTTGTTCAGACTCCTACTGGGGTGCCCAGTTCTTGATGGTACTTAGAGCTCTTGCTCACACAGGTCAGCTATGTGAGAATGCTCCTTCATTTCACAAGGCAACTGCGTGAGCGTGTTCACCAGTATTCTTACCTTTGTTTTCACTGGTCAACTCACAATATCACTAATACCTTCACCCTCCAAAACTTCCATGACCTTTCATCCCTGGGACACCCTTCCCTGCTCCTACGGCATCTTCCACAAAGGCTACTTCCTAGTCACTCAACCAAAAGCCTTCTCTTCCTCTCCTGCACTCCAAGTTTGGTTTTGTATAAAACTGACTTCTAGACTCTTAGCCCTGGGGATGCTGTGTCCCCATCCTCTCATAACTGTGTCCTAGAGTCAAAAGACAGAGGTCAATTCTTCCTTCACCCCAACTGGTTTCAGACATTTGTTTTCCTGTTCTAAGAATGAAATTAAAGTCCTATATCAAAGAATACACAAAACCCAAAATGGATTACAGATTTAACTGCCAGGCATGAATGGCAAAGAAGGTTCCACAGCACTGCACTTGGCAATCTTTTTAAAACACCAAAAGCAAAGGCAATGGAAGTAAAAATAAACAAATGGAACTGTGTTTAAATAAAAAGCTTGGCACAGAAGAAACACAGAAGGAAAACATAACCTACAGAATGGGAGAAAAATCACATATAAAGAATTAATACCCAAAATTTATAAGAAATACCCAATAACTCAATTATTTTAAAAACCAAATATTATAAAAATGAAGATATGAATAGACATTTGCCAAAGTAAACACCCAATGTCCCACAAGACTCAGTATCATCACCAAGAAAATCAAAACAACTAGGAGATATCATCCCATACATGTCAGGGTAGCTACTATTTATAAGGCCAAAAATTAAAAGTTCTGGCCAGGATCTGAAGAGGGAACCCTTGTACACAGCCTGGTAGGACTCTGAAATGGTACAGCTATTATGCAAAACAGCATAGAAGCTCCTCAAAGAAAAAAAAAAAACCAAGAACAATGCCCATGACCCAGCAATCCCACATCACATGCATGTACGCACACTGAAATTCACTATGTGGGTCTGGTTTTGTTTCTGGTGCTTTGAGACCATCTCACTCTGATTCTGTAACTCAGGGAGAAAAGCACCCTGTTCTCTGAAGCTCTTGCTCCCCATCTGTACCCCTAGTCCTGTGCTCTCCTTTTCACAGGCCACTGACTCACTTTCCTTCCCCACTACACCTATAACCACACATACAAAAACAAACAAACAAACAAACAGTTCCCACTTGGGGCTAGCAAGATGGTTTAGCATTTAAGTCTGATAACCTAAGTTGGATCCCAGAGTTCCACATGGTAAAAAGAGAAAACTAACTTTCACAAATTGTCCCCTGACCTGCACACATAGACCATGGCAATTTGCACATCCACAGACATCTACACACACACTCACACATTCACACAGACACAAATTTTAAAAACCAACTACTCTCTTGGGGCTCAAGTCAGTAAACTGCCAGGCAAATATGAAGACCTGAGTTAAATCCCCAGCACTCATGTAAAAAGCCAAGTGTGGTGGTATATATTTGTAATCCCAGCACTGGGGAGGTAGAGGCAGGCAAGTCCCTGGGGTTTATAAGCCAGCTAGTCTAGTCTAGTTAGGGAGCCCCAGGTCCCAGTGAGACAGCTCCTGAGGAACAATATCCAAGGGCGACTTCTGGTCTCCACATGCACACACATCTACTCACATACACATGTGCACCCTCAACACACACACCCATACATTCCCCCAAAAATAATCCTCTCTTGGCCACAAGTCTCCTGATACTCCTTTCCTCTCCAGCTAAATAAACCTCTAGAAAAACAGACTCCCTGGCTGGTGTGCTGGTCAATGTTTAAGTGGCTAGGGGGCAGGAGGCTGGATTAGTAAGTAGCATCTACAAATGTCCACGGTATAGATCACAAGAAGAGCTAACTACTACCTGCTCTAGTAACGCAGTTCCACGGGAACACAGCCACACCTGTTCATCTTCCCACTCTCTCGCTGATCGGCATTATAATGTCAGAGTTGAGTGACAGAGTTGGGTGGTAGCAACAGAAAGCAGATAATTGACAAGCCTAAAATCCTATGAGGAAGTTTGCTGATCTAGTGAGTATTCTTGCCATGTCTGATTCCAGCCAGCAGCTTGACAGAGTTGCTCTGCACAGCTGGCATGATGAGTCACCTTCCACTTAGTCTTCACCCTCATTCGACAAGGAATCATCCTCTAAAAAAACAACTTTATCATGGCCACAAACATCTTTATTTTACTGAATCTCTTTATGAACAATACAGGTCAATGGCCACTCCCCACTTCTTAAAGACTGTACAGTGTGCACAATCTCAGGCTTCACCCTAGCTCTGTAGCTGCTTCCTCTCCATACACACTGCAGTCAGCTGCCCCTACTGTGGTTTCTGGGCTAACTTCTCAGCCCTCTCCTCTCCTCACTTGACACTTTCCCCCTAGGTGACAGCATCACCTGACCCCTTTACTGTACAGTCAGTCTGTTAATGGAGGTTCCACATCTGTGAATTTCATTAAAATACCAATAATGATTTTTTTTTTGTATTATCACCAGGATCAGCTTAACAGCCACCAGATTTTTTTTTTTTTAGATGCATCTTGTAACTAATACTAAAGAGGGCTTTATAAACTTTAAGCTAAAGAAAAGACCCTGCTCTTTAAAAAATAGCTTTGGGGGTTATCTAATATCTTACTGCATTATCATCCTCAATAACAAGACTATTTTAAGGAAAAAAAAAAAAGTCAGATCATGAATGTTGATGCTCCTGTAAAATCCTCCTGAAGATTTTAGTTCAGGCACCACCAGAATGTATCATAATGGCTGGGCTATGCAGCTTTGCTGAGCCAAAGTCCACCCGGAGGAGAGTGGGGTCAAATCCATGGTTTTTGTTGTGGTGGTTGTTGCTGTTGTTTGTTTTGGTCTTTTTGAGACAGGGTCTCTTTGTAGCCACAGCTGTCTTGGAACTCACGATGTAGACCAGGCTGCCCTTGAACTCACAGAGATCCTCCTGCCTCTGCCTCTGCCTCTGCCTGAGTGCTAGGACTAAAGGTGGTGCATCACCACGCCTGGCCACACCCACAGGTCCTGAAGCATTCCTTCACAGAGGGAAAAGCTCTTAGGAAGGCTTTCTGATAGAACGTACTGACTAGAAGACAAAAGAAACTGCCGGGAAGAAGTAAGGGAAAGATAATGAATTACTCACCAAGCAATTTCCACTGCTGGGTTTTCTCTTTGAATTCAACAAATGGAGAGAAACTGGAAGGAACCGCTGCAAAAAATGGATCACATGAACAATACACACAGGACAGAAGTGCTCAACTCAAGACTACCTGCACCCTGAGCTCCAGGAGAGATTCTGGGTATCTCTCAGTGTGTCAGGAAAGCAGAGACATCCAGAGTGTGGCTGATGCAAAGGGACAATGGGCCAAATAAATACTGCTACAGTTTTTGTTGTTGTTAATTTTATTTATTTTCATATGTGTATGAATGTACTGTCTGCATGTAGGTCTGTGCACTTGTGTCGTGCAATGCCTCGGAGGTCAGAAGAGGGCATTGGACTCCCCTGGAACTGAGTCAAAGACGGTTTTCAGCCACCATGTGGGTGCTGGGGATCGAACCCAGGTCCTCTCCAAGAGCAGTCGGCGCTCTTAAGTGGTAGGCCATCTCTCCAGCCCATCACTGCTACAGTTTACTGTGCTAACTCTTCACACAAAACAGGATTAATCCTCAAACACACAAAAAAGACCTCACCTCGGCTTTCTCCAGCAAGATACTGCAGAGCAGGCAACACCAACTCAGCCCAGTTGGGGGCAGCAGAGAACCAGCTGTTGAGGGAACTGGCTGGAGAGGACTGCCAATCCAAAACGCGATCCTCCAGCTGAGGGAAAGGAAAGACAAATTCCTAATTGGGTTTCTCTTCTTTATCAGCAATTTGGGGGATGTGCCAGGGATTGCAAGGCACATATATATCCAGTTTGTCAAATTCCCAAAGCAAGTTCGCACAGAGCTTTGACAGGAATCCAGCAGAATTCTGCTTCCCAAGCCTAAAGACCACTAAAGATCTCAGCACTTATAAAACTGTAGAAACTTTCTATCTGATTTTTTACTGCATTTTTGTGTATCTCACACAAAGCATCTTAATCATCTTTATACCTCCTCTCCCATCCACAGCCCCCTATAGCCTGCCCCACCAGATTTCAGGCATTCTGTCATAATATGTTAAGGCCTACCAAGTCAAGTTAGTGTACCCAGATGTGTCTCAGTGCAAGTTCATCTACTGGGGTCTAGTGAGCCTCTCTAGAGTGTCACCCTTAAAGAAGATCAGCAGTAATCAGCTACCAATAGTTCTTCAGCTAAGATTGGGGCCTGCTGCTGGTTCTATTCTGGGTTTTTGTCTGATTGAGTTTTTTTTTTTTTTGGTCTTGTAAATGCTGACACCATTGCTGTAGGTTCATGAGCGAAAAGACTGTTAGTCTCTAATTCCATATGGTCTTGCACCTCCTCCCCTGGTTCCTACTCTTTCCATCCTGCTTCCTGCAATGGTCACTGAGCCATGGGTGGGTGAAGTTTAACAGAGGAGTCCTCTCCAGGGACCCATGCTATGCAGACTTTTATTCTCTAAGCTTTGAACCCTTACCATAGGAAGACTAGCCTGATTCTCCAGCAGCAAGATCTCTAATAAAAGAGAGAAAAAACTGGAAGATATTTCATTGATTCCAAGGCAAGGCTTGAGGTCTTCCAAAGGCCTGAGGGGGAAAAAAATTTAAGAATGGGTAGAGGGAGACGGATCAGAAGGCAAAGGCGCTTGTCACCAATCCCAGAACCCACATGGTAAAGAGAACCAATTCCTGCAAGTTGTTCTCTCACCTTCACATGTAAACTGGGGTGCGCTCACACCCGCACCCACCCACATAGATATTTAGAAGCTAGCTTTAAAAAAATAATAAAAGCCATCAAAATAACCAAGAATACAGGCCAGATTGGCTCAGGTCTCCTGGGCCTCCTTATAAGCAGAAGAGCTCGAGACCTCAAGAAAAAGACCACGTGGCACATTTTCTCAGCAATATCCCCAGGGCTCAGCACATGCACAGTGAGCTCACACAGGCCCCAAGCACTAGGGACAGCCTCAGCTTAACTCCCTCCTAGAGCAGCTAGTAATGTCTGTGTTTCACTTACTCTTCCTTGATAGCAGACACTGCCAGTGGAGACGGGGCCTGTGAGAGAGATGGCACGCTTTCAGTATTGTTTAGGGGCTCAGCCAGATCCTCTGCCTCAGATTTAATCAGCTTTATTTTCTTCTTCTTCTTTTCTTCCTTTTCCTTCACCTTTTTTTTAAGGACAGCCAAATCATACAAGGCTAGGAAAAAGAAAAAAGAGAAGTCACAAAACTGCATTTTCTGCATTAGGAGTTGAGTCTTATCTGCATACCCTTTCCCAAGGCCCATCAAAGACTCAGTAAATGGCACTTTGTTTTTTTGTGGTTGTTTTTGTTTTAACTATACTCGGGGAATGATTTATAATTTGATTTTTAACACATGATCAGCTGTACTTATTTTCATCTGCATATGGGGGGGTGAACATGTGTGCACATGCATGCAAGGCCAGTAGTTGACATGGGATGTCTTCCTCAATCACTCTCCACTTTACTGAGGCAAGATCTCTCTAGTCTAGCTAGCCAGCTTGCTCCAGAAATCTCATCTCCACCTCTGGAGAGCTGGGATAACAGGTGGGCTGCCTTGCTCACCCAGCTTTTACGTGAGTACAAGGAATCTAAGCTCTTGTCCTCACGCTTGTGTATTTGGTGAGCCATCTCCCTAGTCAGGCACTGTTGTAGTAACTTAAATTCTGAGGGCAATCACACAACAGAGGTGTTTGGCACAAAGGAAGCTAGGCTCCATTTATTTTTGTCACATATAGACAGACATGTCACATAATTAACATCATAATCATGTGAAGGTACCTAGAAGGGACCCATAGTCTTTTTACCTGCTAGAGAGCCCTTCCTGCCGGCATTTACTCGAGTCATGATGTCATTGAGGGTCAGGTCCCCTGTCAAAAGGTCTGGGTGGTCCTAGATATGACATCAGAGATGTGGTTACAGAAGTCTATCTAAAAAGGAACCTAAAATTGATGGTGACTATGCCAATTTACCTAACACACATGGCATTTGGGGGGCATCTCAGGTGTGAATTAAAATACACAGAAATAAAACTTGCTCTTCACAGTAGTACGCAGCAAGACCCAGCTCCACCTTCCTGTGGTGGGGCATCTGCATCCTAGAGCCCCTCCGCATCCCTTATTTCATGTGCTCTTCCTATGAGTGCTACATTCTGCAAAGTCTGACAACAGGGTGCTGGGGAGCTGAGAGATCTGCCTGGTATTGCCACAGCTGGAGAAGATGGAAAGAACGCAAGTTCTCCCACCCCATTCGGACTCTTCCCACCTCACCCCTCTGTCTCTGGTGGGCTGACTTCACCATATTCTCCAGTTTGGTGTTCCCTCAATTTATTCAGATGGAATAATGAGGCATTAAAAGGGGAGGAACACGAGGCTTGTTTCTTTGGCTCTGCTAACTTACTAGCTGCAGAACTAAGAACAAATTCAGCCGCTGAGCATGGAAGACATGGAGAGAATGATTCATTCATAAACTAGTGTAACCACAAGGACAGAAGCAGACACTGTCAAACACGTCTTGTAAAGCCAGTACACTGGGCTTCCCACACCTTTGATGCTAACTAGCCTCTCCTATTGCTCCTGTGTAACACAGAATCACAGTCAAGGTGGTGATAACCATCCTCAGGACACCCAAAATAGAAGTGGCTGACTAAAAACCATACACGGCCACTCCCACCGCCATCTTACTGGTTGATGTTTCCGCTTCTCATGGTGCTTCTTTAGCATTATCTTCAGGTCACTGTCCCCCAGTTCTATTTTATCTGAAAGTAAATGAACCAAACCACATGGACCAGCATTCGCTATAATGATGCTCTGATGTAAATCTGCCTGGTCACTTATTCATTCAAAAGTAAGACACTCCTGATTCTCCCTTCTCACTCCTGCGTACTGTCAGGAGCAAAAATCTTCAGTCGTAGGATCAGCACTTCCACTTTGCTGTATATTGGCCAATAAATGACTTCAACTACTTAGCAGACCTGAAAACACACTGAAGTGTCTTAACAGTATTCTCTTGTTCCTATTCCAAATCAAATTCTTCTTAGACTTTGCAGCCTACAGAACTTCTATGGCTACAATTAATTGCTGTTTCAAGATTCTGCTTTCTTTTTTTTGCCCCCCCCCCTTTTTGGTATTTTTGAGACAGGGTCTCCCTGTAGCCCCAGCTGGCCTGGAACTCACTTCGTAGATCAGCCTGGCCTTAACTCCCAGAGATCCACCTGTCTCTGCCTCCAGAGTGCTGGGATTAAGGCGCGCGCCGCCACGCCCGGTGATTCTGCTTTCTTTAACCCAAAATAGGAGCTGATCAGCTCCTGAGAACAATTTCAGAACAAAAGAAGGCCTGCCTCTAGATGTCAAAGTAATGAGTGGCACATACGCTTCTCCAAATCATGCCCTCGGGAGCAGTACTACTGTTTGATGGCCCAAAGAGGTCTAGTGTCCACCTCCCTAAGGAAGTTCTCACTTCTACACTGCTTTCTCAAACAGCAGCAGTAGTGTTCAGTTCTCACCTGCAGTTTTCATATCCGTGGTGCAAAGCGTGGGCACCACCCTCAGGGGCACCGCAGGACTAGGAGAGCGTGCTGGAGAGCTTGGAAGCCATGAGCTGAGATCTTCAAAAGAAAATTTTTCTTGTAAATCCAACGTGGCTGTGGACTCCAATAGGGGAGATTGGGTAAGTGGCCATTTGGGTTCAACAGGGTTAAGCCAACAACATGGAGGCCAGGGTTCCACATTCCTTTCTGACCCTTCCCCAGATGAGCTGGAGCACACTTAGGTCATTTAAACGGCTCTTCCAGGAGAGAGACTTCAACAGAGTGATGGGGTCGCATTGCAGCAGGCCAACAGTCACTACTACTCTCCTGTAAGGGGAAAAGCAGTTCTCTCAAGTGGCACAATGGGACCAGCAGCCTACTGTGGAGAGACCCTGCTCTGCAGAGATCTGTCCAAGAGGTAGTCATCTAACCTGAGTGCCACATGAACACAAGCACAGCAGGGGCACGGAGTCACACTAACAGCAATGTCTCAACAACTCAACCACCAGGCATCGTGTGCAGAGTCCCACTCACCACCCACCAGATGACTCAGAAGGCTCCTCAGATACATGGCTACCACTGGCTCCAACACCTCAGGTTCCCCCATGCCCAAGGACACTCACCCTCTTCATCCGATGAAGGCGCAGTGTCACCACATTCCTCCTTCACTTCCCGCAAGACCTTCAAGTAGCGCTGCTGGGTCCGCCACTCCCGCTCTTCAGGGCTTCGGGATGGTGAAGGGCGCTTGTGGCGGAAAGGAAGGGCCGGGCCACTCCTTCTTGCCATCTCCAAAAGATCCTAGTAAGAGACCAGGGAGACACCAGGTCAACATTAAACCTTGCTCTCTGTGAACAGTCCATGCTTTACTCTCCTCAATGTTAAACAAGACCCATTCTCACCTCTCCAAATGATAATACAGCAGATACATGAATAAGCACAAATAAAAAGGGTCTGTATTAATTACAGGTTGAACATTCTTGATATACACACAAAAATCAAAATCTAAAACTTCATGAGTACCAACAAAACACCACAAGTGAAGTACCCTACACTGTACCTTGTAGAAGATTGAAAGCTAAACATGAGCACACTAAAATACTGTATAAAATTGACTTCGAGGGGCTGCAGAAATGGTTCAGTGGTTAAGAGCACTGACTGCTCTTGCAGAGGACCCAGTTTGATTCCCAGCACCCACACATGGCACCTAACAACTGTCTGTAACTCCAGTTCCAGGTGATGTGATGCTCACTTCTGACCTCTGCGGGCACTGCATGACACAGGTGCAGTTACATGCAGGCAATTACATTCATATACATAAAATAAAAATAAAATATTTTTTAAAAATTTGATTTGGCTGCCAGGCGTGGTGGCGCATGCCTTTAATCCTAGCACTTGGGAGGCAGAGGCAGGTGAATCTCTGTGAGTTCAAGGCCAGCTTGGTCTACAAAGCGAGTGCCAGGCCAGCTGAGACTAAAGAGAGACCCTGTCTCAAAAAGACAAAAAAAAAAAAATTGATTCGGGTGTGGTGGCGGATGCCTTTAGTCCCAGCACTTAGGAAGCAGAGGTAGGTGGATCTCTGTGAGTTTGAGGCCAGCCTGATCTACACAGTGAGTTCCAGGACAGCTGGGGCTACAGGGAGACACTGTCTCAAAAAGACCCCCCCAAAAACAAATTTGATTCAGACTACATGTATAAGGCACATGTGAAACTTATGTTTACAATTGTGTCTCATCCCCAAAATATTGTGTAAATATTACAAAATCTGAAAAAAAAAAATCTGAAATCCAGAACACTTCTATTTACAAGTATTTCAAATAAGGGATATACAACCTGAATTACATGGGGAAAATCTTTAATCTGAATATTAAACTACTTGATTCAGAATGCTTATACTAAACATCCAATTTCTTTTTTTTTTTTTTTTTATTTATTCTTTGTGTATGAATGTACTGTCTGCATGCAGGTCTGTGCACCCGTGTCATGCAATGCCGCGGAGTTCAGCAGAGGGTGTCGGATTCCCCTGGAACTGGAGTTAAAGACGGTTCTCAGCCACCATGTGGGTGCTGGGGATCAAACCCAGGTCCTCTGCAAGAGCAGTCAGAACTCTTAACCTCTAGGCCATCCCTCCAGTCCCAACATCCAATTTCTATACTAAAGCTGAAAGAATTAAAGAACTCTGAACAGGTCTGGTGAGACGGCTCAGATAGTAAAGGCAACTGCCACCATGCCTGACAACCTGGGATCTACATGGTAAAAAGAACAGACTCCCCCAAATTGCCTTCTGACTACCCACCTACATTGTGGCATATGCAAGCCCATACATACGTACATACACACACACACACACACACACACACACACACACACACACACACAGTCTCTCCCTCTCACTCAAAATTAAATGAAAACATAATTTAAAAAAATTAAAATTGCCGGGTGTGGTGGCACACGCCTTTAATCCTAGCAATTGGGAGACAGAGGCAGGCGGATATTTGTGAGTTCAAGGCCAGCCTGGTCTACAGAGTGAGTTCCAGGACAACTGGAGGTACAGGGAGACCATGTCTCAAAATGACCCAAAAAAAAAAAAAAATTAAAATTAACTCATTATAACTTTACCCCAGAGAATTATCAGACTAAAAGGCAGGCATCCTGAGGCCACCAAGCTCTACTTTCTACCTATCTGTGACAGAATTCAGAAGCCTATACCAGTACGTACTTACACATCAATTCCAAAACATCCTGGCTATCTTCAATACACCATGGTGAATATGAAATTTTTTTTTCCTTGGTAAATATGAAGCTACTACATTTCATCAATTTTAGGCAATACTTTTTCCTTTTTTTTTTTTTTTTTGGTATTTTGAGATAGGGTCTCCCCTGTAGCCCCAGTTGGCTGCAACTCACTTTGTAGAACAGTCTGGCCTTGAACTCACAGAAATCCACCTGCCTCTGCCTCTCAGTGCTGGGATTAAAGGTGTGCGACCACCACGCCTGGCTTACTTATCCTTTCTTTTTTTTTTTTTTTGGTCTTTTTGAGACAGGGTCTCCCTATAGCTCTGGCTGTCCTGGAACTCGCCCTGTAGACCAGGCTGGCATTGAACTCACAAAGATCCACCTGCCTCTGCCTCCCAAGTGCTAGGATCAAAGGCGTGGGCCACCACGCCCAGCTATGATGTTTCTTAAAGATATACCCTGATTTCAGAGATGTTAAAAAATGGATAAGTTCTGGGTGTGGTGGTGCATGCCTTTGATCCTAGCACTTGGGAGGCAGAGGCAATTGTATCTTTGTGAGTTCAAGGCCAGCCTGGTCTACAGAGTGAGTTCCAGGACAGCTAGGGCTACAGGGAGACCCTATCTCGAAAAGACAAAAAAAAAAAAAAAAAGAAACAGATCATAAAGAGACAAAACCTGACTTTTCTTAATGATTCTTCTGTTTTGCATCTGAACCACTATGTGATGTCATCAGACCAAGGTCACTGCCCTCATTGCAGAACCATGTCCCACCATTACTTACACTCCTAGAAGCAAGAATCTGTTTTAACAGCCGATGGAAATACTGCTGTTGTGAGTTGAGATATCGCTTGTACTGTGACTTGAAGCAGAGCTGCCGGTATTTGACCACTTCAGGGTTAAAGTGTCCATCTTAAATAAACACAGAGGTATAACTGTATATGCATCAGTCTACATACATGAATAAGTATACAAGATGTGGTTGTAGCACAGAAGGCAAAAATTACTTAAAAACAGTCAAAAAAGTGAATCAAAAATAAAAGAACAGTAAAAACAATGATAGTTCAACTAAGGCCAATAAGCATAATAACCAGAGCCAGACAATTATGCTCAACAAAACTAGAACTAAAATATGGCACTATTCAGTGAAGTAGCGATTTCTGCCTTAGACATTCTTTGTATATTTACTGGACAACCACATTGTGTTTGGGCGGCACAGCAGTGAGGACCCTGATATAACCCTTTAAATCCTCCCAGGTTTCCCAGTCTGTTCTAGATGAGTGGGGATGGTATACTCCCACCAGAGGATCCAACAACAGAGGAACAGACCTGCCAACCAGAGAATTTTCCCTTTAAATTAATAACCCATGGGAGGAAGAAAAGCAGCCAGATTATGACAGTGTGGTGTGCCTGTCAACCCAGCTATATGGGAGGTGAGGCAGGAGGATCACCTGAATTTTATACCATCCCACTTTCTCTGTAGCTACAATCCTGGTTCAAGCTACCACTCTATATTCAAAGTCTCATTAGAGCTAGTCTAGGCAAGACAGTGAGACCAAGCTCTTCAAAAAAAGAAAACTGAGCAGGGCGTGTCGGCGCATGCCTTTAATCCCAGCATTCGGAGGCAGAGGCAGGCAGATCTCTGTGAGTTCAAAACAAGTCTGGTGTACATAGCCAGTTCTAGGACAGCTAGGGCTACAGGGAAACCTTGTCTCAAAAAAGAAAAAAAGAGAGAGAGAGAGAGAGAGAGAGAGAGAGAGAGACTGCTTAGTGGCAGAGCCTTGCCTAGTATCTACATGTGAGAAGCCTTGGGTTAGATCTCCAATACCAATAAACAAGGAATGTTACTTTAAAATCCTTAGAATAACAAGAGATTTGAAATGTTAGCACTGTTCTCTCTAGTAGTTAGCCACTATCAAGTAGTCCAGTTTAACACAAGTCAAGGAAAAACACTGTTCTTTCAGGCCATGCTACAAAAAACAAAGTTATCTCACAAACAAGGAACAGTCTTCCTTTGCTCCTCTCCATAGGTGAAAGAGCAAACTGTGAACTAAGAGTGATCTTAAATTGTTCTGCAATCCCTGAAGTACTAATTAATTCAAGCAAGGATAACTCAGGGAAGCAAACACCACTGGTAAATAAAACGAAGGCTTCAGAGAAATAAGACTGGATCCTGAAGCATCACTCAACAGATGACTTCTTAACAGTAAAAGAAAAGTATTCCCTTATAATCAAGTGTATCGGGCAGAGTGATACACAATTTATATATATATATATATATATCAGGAAATAAATACACAAAGCCAGTCTCTTCAGGGCCATATCTGTACATGAAAATAAAGAAGAAAATAATGAAGAAAATGAAGGACATGCATGCATAAGTAAATGTGCCCTCACCCTCAGCCCTATGGAAAAGAGAACACTGAGCTACAGACCTCGGAAAAGCTTCTGGGCAATGTGCAAAGGGTTTCCGAAGCGAAAGTTCTCCCCACTGAACAGGGCGAGGATAAGCTCGTTCTGCTGCTCCATGCTGTCTGTGGGAAACTGAGGCAGAAACTGCTGGAGATGCTCACGCTGAGAGTCACTCAGTACTTCCTGCCATGTGGAGAGGCTGACGACATCAAAGAATATCTCAGGCTGAGACAATTTAGAGAAAAAGTAAGTAAAAGAGAAATAAACTTTTATGTGCATATATACAGCAAAATATACAAAAAAAGTCATATTTGTTATGCAGCCATCACTACCATCATTAAAATTTGTGTGTGTGCCCTTGTATAGGTGATGATTAATTTTTTTTTAAATTTTTAATTTATTTTATTTATGTGTATGAATGTACTGTCTGCATGCAAGTCTGTGCACCCGTGTCGTGCAATGCCGCGGAGGTCAGAAGAGGGTCTCGGATTCCCCTGGAACTGGAGTTCTCCTGGAATTGGAGTTTCAGACGGCTCTCGGCCGCCATGTGGGTGCTGGGGATCGAACCTGGGTCCTCTGCAAGAGCGGTCGGCGCTCTTAACCGCTAGGCCATCTCTCCAGCCCCCATTAAAATTTTTTTTTAAACAGACTAAAATTCCAGTGTTTTGTTTTGTTTTTCAATTCTCAAAGATTAGAGATTAGCTGGACATGGCAGCACACTCCTATAATCCCAGACCTAGGAGACAGAGACAGAAATGTGAGCTTGAGGTCAGCCTGGACTGCACAGCAAGGACCCTATCTCAGAACAAAACAAAACAAGAGATCATAAGAGACAGCACACAAACCACAATGTAGCAGTACATAATAAGCCAGAGGAAAATGATCTCACGGAGAAGCCTATTCAGAAGCCTTCTCTACCAACCAGAGTATGATGGCAGGCCATGGGAATCCAACCTAAACTACACAGCAGGAAAAAGTTAATGGGGGGGGGGTATGAAGTAGGTGAGACTTCATCTTCAACTCAATATTACATACTGGATGCATATAACTATCAACAGATTGGGTGGATGGAAGGAGATATACACACAGACAGATAGCCTAGAGAAGGCAACAATAAACAAAGTAGTTTAAGAACTATTAAAGTAATAGCCTGGTGTAGTGGCCCATGCCTTTAATCCCAGCACTGGGGAGGCAGAGTCAGGCAGATTTCTATTACTTCCAAGCCAACCTGATCTACGTAACAAGTTCTAGGCCAGGCAAGGATACAAACTAAGACTTTGTCTCCAAAACCAAAACAAAACAACAAAAACAACAAACAAAAACCAGAACTGTTAATAGCCCTCCAGAGATAATAAGGTAAGTTAAAGGGATTTTAAAAAGGGGAAAAAAGCCGGGCGTGCCTTTAATCCTAGCACTTGGGAGGCAGAGGTAGGCAGATCTTTGTGAGTTCAAGGCCAGCTTGGTCTACAGAGTGAGTTCCAAGACAGCTGGGGCTACAGGGAGACCAAAAATAAATAAATAAATAAATAAATAAATAAATGAAAAAAAAACATGCTGGAGGCCTTACAGCAAAACCACAGAAGCATCAGCACCAGAGGAGAGCAATTTCCTACTGGTGAAAACTGAAGATGGGTAAGGCAGGGACACATAGACATACATGGTACTGATGCTGCCCTTGGTGGCAGGTACATACACAGTTGTGAGGGAAGAGGAACTTCTTGTTTTATGCTTTTGATTTTGTTTTAAGAATGAGGTTTCACTCTTTTGCCCAACTATTGAGTTCAAGTGATCTTCCTGTCTCAGCCTACTGAGTATGTGCTATTCACACCTGACTTACATGCATCTTTTATCATTGCTTTATACATGATACATTATTATTATTATTATTATTATTATTATTATTATCAACTTCAGGCAATGTTTGGCTAGAGCAAGGACAAAGAGGGTAAGGCAGTAGACAGCAGAGAGGGGACATACAAACCTGTTAGGTGGTTGTGACTTTATCCTAGCAACAAGGAGGAACCACAAAGGGCTGATGCAGGAAACCACCTACCAAATGTCTTTGTGTAAATGGATCAAAAACATCTCAGATTCAATGTCCGAAATCCTCCCATACAGACCTATTTTTGCACTCCATTTTATTTCTAGTATCTAACTCATGTCTGGCATAGAACACATATAGAGTAAGCATTTGGGCCAGGCGTGGTGGCACACGCCTTTAATCCTAGCACTCAGGAGGCAGAGGCAGGTGGATCTTTGTGAGTTCAAGGCCAGCCTGGTCTACAGAGATGCAGGACAGCTGGCTACAGGGAGACCCTGTCTCAAAAAGACCCCCCGCCCCAAAAAAAGAATAAGCATTTAATGACTGAATATTATAAAGAAATTTCCTTGAAACAGTATGCAAAGAAAATATGCATGAGGGGCAGAGACGTGGCTCAGTTGGTAGAATGCTTGCCTAGTATGCATAATATCTTGGGTTTAATCCCAACACAGTATAAAATGTATGGTGTCCCAGATAGCTGGAACTCTGTAACCTTTTGTTTCAAAAGTTTAAAAAAAAAAAATAGATGACTATATACCTTGCCTATGACAGTGATCAAAGACATGCTGATAGTCTATTCCAAAGTACATACTATTAAGTAGAAGGTTGTCTTATAAACACAGATATATCTGGGTTTCTTTAATGATTCACAACATGGTAACAATGTACTTTAAAAACAAAACAAACAAACAAACAACAACAAAAAAAAAAAACAGGGCTCACTCTCCCTGCAAGGGCAGACATCAAAAGGGAATAGGAAAGGCAAAACCTGCTGTGGGAAGGTTATGAAGAACTGCTGTGGAAAGACCAGGGTGCAGACACTGGCAGCGATGTTACTACTCACATCCTCCAGAAGGTCCTCAGGCAGACTGACCCTGGTGCCACCCAGAAGGCAATCCTCCATTATCCTCGTGCCATGACCATCTCCACACGGACCCAGTTCTAGGGGATCTGTCAGCATGTGATCCAAGGAATCCATTGTTTCTTCACAGGTTTTCTAGACACAATTATGCACTCTAAGACAGAAAGGGAGAAATCCACTTGGTGTTAGTAGTCAATCTCAAATCTTTTGTTTGTTTTTGTTTTTTGGGGGGTGGAGGATAGGAGCACTCACTCTGTAGCCCAGACTAACCTAGAACTCACTACAAGTATCCCAGGATGGAGTCAAACATGCAGCAATCCTTCTGTCTCATGCAGCAATCCTTCTGTCTCATACAACAATTCCTAAATCCATTTCATAGAATAAAATCAGACTCAGGAATTAAATAATAAATCAGGCACAGTGCTTCATGTGTGTATCTCAGCACTTGGGAGGCTGAAGCAGGAGGAATAAATACCACAAGTTCCAGGCCAGCCTTGTGGCCTTGTCTCAAAAAAACAAATAAAAGATCACAGTCAGTAATTTTAAGTTCCCAGGTCAATAACCTATTAAAACATAATTTCTTTAGTAATTATTTAGCAATTATTAGAAAGATCATTAGAAATCCACATACAGGACTGAGATGACCCAATAGGTAACAGTGCTTGCCACACAAGCCTGATGACCTGAGTTTGATCCCAGAGTGGAAGGCGAGATCTAACTTTTGGAAAGTTATCCTGACTTTCACTCGTATACTGTGCCATGTCTGCACATGTGCACACATATACACGACAGTATTTACTCTCATATTTAAAACACACACACACACACACACACACACACCAGAAAATCTGTGACCCTAACTTCATGAGGCTTACTAAGTGCCAGGTGTCATTTAAGTCTTAAGTCCCCAAGCAACTGCACTTACTATAGGTATTCTACAGATATTAATACTGAGGATCAATGTCAATACTGAGGCAATACTCAGGTGGGCCTGCCTGCAAATGCTCCTAACACTACCCACAATGCCTCTTGTGTATACTCCCAGTTTAAACTGGGAAAATGTGATAAGATTTTATTAGTCCACATAAATTCTTGGGGCTCCTAGCACCAGATTACAACAACTAGTAGTCAGTGGACAAACTGATTTTCAGATCCATGTAAATTAATGCAATTTTTATCCTTCCTGTAATAACAGAACAGGGCTTACCATCTTCAGAAAACTAAATACAAAAACATTTTTTTTTATTTTATTTATTTTTGTATGTGTATGAATGTACTGCCTGCATGTAGGCTTGTGCACCCGTGTCGTGCAATGCCGCGGAGGTCAGAAGAGGGTCTCGGATTCTCCTGGAACTGGAGTTCTCCTGGAATTGGAGTTACAGACGGTTCTTAGCCGCCATGTGGGTGCTTTTTCAGCCAGGCATGGTGGCACAAGCCTTTAATCCCAGCACTCAGGAGGCAGAGGCAGAGGCAGGCAGATCTGTGAGTTCAAGGCCAGCCTGGTCTACATAGTGAACTACAGAAAAGCTGGGGCTAGAGGGATACCTCTCAAGAAAATAATTTTTTTTTTTCAGAGAATATCTCACAAAGCTTGACAGCTACAATCAGGTGTGAAGCTGAGGTCATGGGTTTGAACAGTGCCAAGTGAACTTGAACTCATCACATTCACTAGATCCACTCTGTCACCTATTCCCATCCAACAACCTCACAAAAGTAGAAAGATAAACTGGACCTAATCAAAACATCAGATTTCTAATTGGGCTGCCACTAAATCTGTGACATTCTGCAAATCCCACCTCACCAGCTGTCACATTCTTTACCTAGTAAGCTAAAGAAGAATTGGACCAGGACCTTCCTCCCATTATTTCCAATCTTGGAATCTTACAGTGAATAATCCCTAGCTAAATGACAGTTTATGAAACTTAATGTGGGTACTTCCCATTCCCCAAATTCTCAAACGATAAAGAACAGGCCAGTAATATATCTAGAATGAAGCACCTTCCCACTAAATTACTGTAAGTACTCTTCACAAGATTTCAGAACTATGAAAGATAGTGTTACAATAAGGCTGCTGAGTGGTTCCCAAGCAACCGTGAGGTCGCATCATCTTCAGCTCATGACCCTATGAGGAAATACACGGGGACTTTAACTGAGGCAGGTGAGAAAGGATCTCAACACACGCGCTTAACAAAACTTCAAAGCAAAACTGCAGAAGCAACCTGATGCGCGGAATAAGATCCTCTTAACGTAAATGGCACGGAACAGACTGCAAAGTCAGTACCTTGGCTGACAGGTGCACAACTTAACACAACTTGTTCATAAGCTTCTTTCGATTCCGATCGACAACCTTTGTCCTGCCACTCTTCTGCACAGGAACTCAAAATACGTAAAGCAAGCAGCTACGGGAGAGCTGAAATCCCGGACACCATGGATTTCTAAGCCTTGGGGTGTCCTGGACTTCCTAACTAAACCAGGAAGGCCTCTCCCAGAAGCCTTTTTCTTTTTTTAAACTGTGCACCTGCGCTAACCTCCCCTCCCAGAACCTCCTGAGGCCCAAGTTAAACCGTGAGCAGCTTCCGGCGCAATCGCCTGCTCCGATTCCATAGCCCCTAGCGACCCGCCCCACCTGGGCACAGCTCTCCACCCCTCCCCCACAGCGTCCTACCCCTACTCCTCACCCACCCGCTGCACTCGCACGGGGCCTACCGCGTACCCACGAGGGCGGTGACCTCGGAGCCCCACTTCCTTCTTCCGCCCGCACCCTTCAGCCCAGAGGACCGGGCCCGCCCTCACCTTCGCATCGGTCCGGGATCTCCACACCCGCTGTGCTTCTACGGACGCGGGTTCCCAGACGCGCTCGCTCCCGCAAGGCGTCCGGGCTGCGTGCACGCTCCGGGCTGACGGCGGAAGGGGCGGGGCCGGGGCGGGACCTTAACGGCCTGGGCGAGGACAGGCGGGGGCGGGGGCGAGACCACTGCTGAAGGGGCGGGGCTGGGGCCTGCACAGAGTCTATCCCCTGTGGCATGCTCTGGTTTAGGAGCTTTGGGGGCACTGTGTGGGTGACTGAGCAATGATGCTTTCCTTCGGCCAACAGGCCAAACACGGCCTGTGCTAACTACCCCGTCCAATTGGCTTTGTGCTTCGGCCTTAGGTTCTGTGCCCTGTGTCCACCGCACAGTAGAGGAAATCATGCTTTTTTGTACGTTTGGTAATTACTCAGACCTCAGCCCGTGTGCCTAGTCCTCACAACTTCCAGAAAGTACAAGCATCAAAAAAATTACATTTTAAACCAAACTCTGTACTGTTCTTCTTACTCCATATCGCAGTCCCTTTCCTTTACTAATGGGATTTTATTTGGAAGGACTTCACGTCACTTACCCCTCAGGGGCTCTAGTCCTTCAGAGACCATCTTCAGCTCTTTCCCTTGGCGAGGGTGCCAAGCTAATGTTCCTCCCTCTACAGAAAGTGCTTTCCTGCCTGGAGCGGTGGCGCACACCTTTAATCCCAGCACTTGGGAAGCAGAAACAGGCGGATTTATGTGAGTTCAAGGCCATCCTGGTCTACATAGTGAGTTCCAGGACGGCTTGGGGCTACAGTGAGACCCTGTCTCAAAAAGACCAAAAACAAAAACAAAAAAAGTGCTTTCCAAATAAAACCAAATCCTTGGGTCCTCACTCCCTCCATGGATGATCCACTTAGACTGTTGGGAGATTCTTGAGTTAGAAACTATCAAATATGAAGGAAGTCTTTCCTGGTGACTAGACAAGAGGGATGCAGAACATGATAAATTGTCGTTTCCAATAGACCTTGGTTTTTAGGACAGTTTTTGGTTCACAGCAAAATTTAACGAATGATCGGTCTCCCACATACTCCCTGCCCCCCGTGCACCCATAACCTCCACCCATTACCAAAAATTCCCTAAACCTACACTAAATTCATCATTATCCACCATTACTGCGTGATGTTTCACTACCCCCAAATCACCTGTGCTCCACCTATTCATTCTCATTTCTACCTTGGCAACCACTGATCTTTTAACTATACCTAGAGTTTTGACTTTTCCAACTCATATATTTGAGATCATTCAACATATAGCTTTTTCAGATCACTTCCTTCACTTAGTAGTGTGCATTTATTTAAGTTTCCTCTATGTCTTTTCATGATTTGATAACTCATTTCTCTTTAGTGCTTAATAATACTCCATTACCTAGATGTAGACCACACTTTACTCTCCTACTGAAGTGACATTTTATTCTGTTTACTCAAGTCCTGAAGAAATCTTGATTACAGCCCATTTTAGCAGTTACAAATAAAGGTGCTAGAGCCAGGGTGGTGGCACATGCCTTTAATACCAGCACTTGAGGGGCAGAAGCAGGCAGATCTGGATCTCTGTGAGTTCAAGGCCAGCCTGGTCTACAGAGAGAGTTCTAAGACAGCTGGGGCTACAGGGAAACCCTGTCTCAAAAAGACCAAAAACAAATAAACAAAGGTTCTATAAATATTCATTTTCAGGTTTTTGAGTGGTCCTAAGTTTTCAACTACTTTGGGTCAATATCAAAGGAAGGTAAATGCTGAATCATAGAGAAACCATATGTTTAGATCTGTAAGGAATTTTCCAAAGTTTTGTATGTCCATTTTGTATGTCAGCCAGTAATGAATGAGCTCTAGTTTCTTCACATCATTGACAGATTAACTTGTCATTCTTCTGTGTATTGACCATCCTAATAGCTCTGTAATGTTTACTCTATTTTGGTTCCAAATAGTATCTTGATACATAGCGCAGGTTGACTTCAAACTTGCTATCTTCCTGACTCAGCCTTCCAAGTACTGGCATTACAGTAGTATGCTGCCAATTGGCAGAGACTGAATCTTCCTTTTCCAACCAGATAGTAGATAATGGTTTTGTTTGGTTGGTTTTAGTTTTGGTCCTGGGGATTGAACACAAGCACTGTGCCACTAATCAACACCCCCAACCCTTGTATTGTTTTAATATTATATTAATTTGAATTTCCCTGATGACAACAAATGTGGAACATGTTTACATACATATATTCATTCATTTGCCATCTCTGTATATTCTGTGCTAAGATGTTGCTGGCCCATTTTTTACTAGGGTTGTTTTCTTATTGCTGAGTTTGTGATCCTTGTGCATTTCAAATAACAGTCCTTTATCCAACATTCCATTTGCAAATATATTCTCTCAGTTTGTTTATAAATACATATGTAGAAAAAATAAATATATATGTAGAAGCAGAGACAACTTATTAATAAAAAAAAATACTTCTAAAAGTGGAAGTGAGCTAAAGCTGGGAGAAAAAGTTAAGAGACTTTTTTTTTTTAAGTTAGAATTTTTTTTTTTTTTGGTCTTTTTGAGACAGGGTCTCCCTGTAGCCCCAGCTGTCCTGGAACTCACTCTATAGACCAGGCTGGCCTTGAACTACAGAGATGTGCCTGCCTCTGCCTCCCAAGTGCTAGGATTAAAGATGTGTGCCACCACACCTGGCATTAAAGACAGTTCTTGGCCGCCATGTGGATGCTGGGAATCGAACCTGGGTCCTCTGCAAGAGCAGTCAGTGCTCTTAACCGCTGAGCCATCTCTCCAGCCCAAAAGTTAGAAATTTTTAACTTACCAATAATTTGTTATTTATTTCATGAATTATGCCTTTGGTTTCATCTAAAAAGTCATCATGAAATCTAATAGTCATCTGGATTTCCTCTATGTTATCTTCTAGAAGTTTCACAGTTCCCCATCTTTCATTTTGGTCTGTGATCCATTTCGAATTACTTTTGGTGAAGGGTGCTAGAGTCTGGGTTCATTTTTCTCTGTTGTTTTTTGTTTGTTTGGGTTTTGTTTTTTGTTTTGAGACAGGGTCTCTCTGTAGCCCCAGCTGGCCTGGAACTCAATATATAGATCAGGCAGGCCTTGATCTCATAGAGATCCACCTGCCTTTGCCTCTCAACAGCTGGGCTTAAAGGCATGAGCCGCCATGCCAGGCATTGGGTTTATTTCTTACATGTGGATGTCCAGGTGTTCCAGCACAGTTTCTTGAAGATACTATGCTTCAGCACACCGCCTTTGCTCTGCCAGGTTGCTTGCAGACTTCTAAAATAGCAGCCCAACTCCCAATATTCTAAAATGATGGCTCCTGGCTTAGCCCAGGCAAATTCCCCTGCCTTCCAGGAGACCAACCAATTATGGGCCAACATCGTGGAAAGGTACCCAAGCCTTTAACTGCCTAGAAAGATTGCCTGACTTCTGCTGCTGCTAGCTGCTGCTCTCTCTCTCTCTCTGATCCCGGTAAGAGCAGTTTGGCAATCTAGTCCCCAATAAACTGCCCTCCCACATAGAGTTATCTTGGTCAATGGTCTTTGCTGTGCTCTTTTCATATGCTGTTAAAAATCAATATTTGACCATATTCTCTTGGGGGTTTTTTCCTAATTGAATTTTGCTATTTTCATACAATATAATTTGATGTTTAGATTTCCCTCTGCTATTCCCATGTCCCCTTATTATCCCTCACCCAATTTAATGTACTTTGTTACATATGTAATTAAGCCGTTAGAGTCCAACATGTGTCTCCAAATGTCCTTCAGTGTGAGTCCATCCACTGGAGCCTGATTAACCTACCAAGAGTCCCATGCTTGAAAGAGACTGTCTCTGCCCCTCCCAGAAGCCATCTATTTCCTTAGGTTAGGCTGGAGATTCTTACCCACTTCCTCATGTCTATGCTGGGATTTTGTTTGGTTTGAGCTTATATGGGACTTGTGCATTGCTGAGAGTTCATGTGAATAACTGACCAACTATCTGAAAAACTCTTTCCTTGTGGTCATCCACCTCTTCTGGCTCTTATAATCTTTCCACCCCATCCTCTGCAATGATCCCTGAGCTTTTGAAGGCAGAAGCTTGATATAAGTATTCAGGGATAAACACTATGCAGTCTCTTTTTCTCTGCATATTGGCCAGTTGTGGGGTTTTATGTGTAATCACCATCTGCTGCATAAGGAAACTTTGCTGGTGAGAGTTGTGAGGTGTATTTATCTATAGGTATAACAATAAGTCATTAAGAGTCAGCTGGGCGTGGTGGCACACGCCTTTAATCCTAGCACTTAGGAGGCAGAGGCAGGTGGATCTTTGTGAGTTCAAGGCCAGCCTGGTCTACAGAGCAAGTTCCAGGACAGCTGGGGCTACAGGGAGACCCTGTCTCAAAAAAAAACAAAAAAAAACAAAAAAAAAGTCAGTTTAGGAGCTGGATAGATGGCTCAGCGGTTAAGAGCACCGACTGCTCTTGCAGAGGACCAGGGTTCAATACCCAGCTCCACATGGTAGCTACGAACTGTCTTTAAGTCCAGTTCCAGAGGAATCTGACACCCTCTTCTGCACAACACGGGTGCACCAACTTACATGCAGACTGTACATTCATACACATAAAAATAATAAATAAAAATTTTTAAAAAAAAGAGTCAGTTTAATATAACTTTTTGTCTTTTTTGAGACAGGGTCTCCCTATAGCCTCAGCTGTCCTGGAACTCACTCTATAGACCAGGCTGGCCTTGAACTCACGGAGATCCACCTGTCTCTGCCTCCTGAGTGCTAGGATTAAAGGCGTGTGCCACCATGTCTGGCTAATATGATAACTATTTATTAGAAAACTAGTACTAGGTTCTCCACTATGTCCTGTGACCTGTCTAGCCTCAGGTTTTTAAGCCTGATATCAATGTCAGGTATGAGCTCTATCCTAAGAAAGCAGACCTTAAATCCAATTAAAGAGTGGTTGGGGGAGTCCTGGAGAGATGGCTCAGCAGTTAAGAGCACAGGCTGCTCTTGCAGAGGACCCAGGGTTGGTTCCCAATATCCACATGGTGGCTAACAACCACCCATAACTCCAGTTCCAGGGGATCTGACAGCTTCTTTGGACCTCCCTGAGCACTGCACAACACAGATGCACTTACATACATGTAGGCAATACATTCATATACCTAAAAATTTTAAACTAATGATAAATACATTTTTAAAAAAGAGTGGTTGGTTACTCCATAATATTCTTGCCGCTGTTGCACCAGTGGGTATATCTTGCCAGCCCAGTTGTTGGAGTTCACAGAATTCACAGCTTATAAGGTTAATGATTATTTTTTCTTTCCAGTAGCATGCACAGACCTTCTAGCACTATAAATGCTGTCCAGTAGAGATGAGGCTCAGAAGTCAGCAACAGCTTGATTTCTTCTTGTTTGTTCTACAGCACATGGATGCAATGTCTTCAGCAATAAGGTCTTACCAAGAAGTTCTGGTGGGTTAGCAAGACCAGGGTCAATGGCCAGTGTTGTTTGATGGTTTATGGGACTCTTGGTCAACAGCTTCTAGAGAGAGAGGCCATTCCTGGGGAGATTCCTCAAAAAGCTTGAAATTTATCTACTATATGACTCAGCCATACCACTCGGGCATATACCCAAAAGACTCTATACCCTACTACATATTTTCTTAATTTTTATTACTTTATTTATTGTGTATGTGTCTCTGTCCATGTGTATGGGCACATGTTTGTGGAGGTCAGAGACCAACTTTCAGGAGTCAGTTCTCTACTTTCACAATCTGAGTTTCAGGGATCAAACGTAGGTTGTCAAGCTTAGCAGCAAACACCTTTATCCTCTGGGCCCTTTGACCATATTTTTAAGGAGCTAGAACTAGGGGTCTAGCTCAGTGATAGAGCACATATTTAGCAGGCACAACAACCTGGTTCAATCCTCATCACCAAAACAAAATGAAACCCATTTGTAGTGTTCCATTGCTCTGTTTGTCTACATTTCATGAATACCACGTTGTCTAAACTGCTGCATCCTTATGTTAAGTCTGAGTTTTCTTTACTTGTTCTTTTTTGTTTTGTTTTGTTTTTATTGTTGAGATAGAGTCTTTCTGTGTATCCCAGCCTGATCTCCTGATCCTCCTGCTTCTACCTCTCAAGTACTGGAATTATAGACATGTGCCACTGCACCCAAGATATATTGAAACAACCTTCAGCCACGAGAATCACTAATCAGAGTGATAATAGTCAAGGAGGTTGAAAAGGCAGTTGCTGAACAGGTGTCCTTGTAGAAGTTTGTTTGTTTGGTCTTTTTGAGACAGTGTCTCCCTTTAGTCCCAGCTTGCCTGGAGCTCACTCTGTAGACCAGGCTGGTTTTGAACTCACAGAGATCCGCCTGCCTCTACCAAAGCACAGACTTTGGTAAGAAGTGGAGTTGTTGCAGGTGCTATGCCTAGAGAAATGAGATAGTGAGGCTCTTTTTTTTTTTTTGGTCTTTTTGAGACAGGTGTCCCCCCTTTTATGTCTATCGGCTCTGGATACTGGCTCTGTAGACCCAGACTGCCCTGACACACAGAAATCTGCCTGATCTGCATGTGCCTCTGGGATTAAAGGAGTGCGTGTACCCAAAAGACAAAGCCTCAAACAAAGGAAGACCCAGCCTTTTATAACCTCTGTTAGTTCCCTGTTTACAGTTCAGTTTTTATCTTTCATATGTGGTAACACACATATCCTGACTGGGTGCTCTGTGCTACAAGGTCATGATAGGCAGAACTGTGTAGGACACTCAGGCACAGACCACACTGCATTCTTTTTTCTTTGTTCTTGGAGGGGGGATTCCTACCACATTCCACCCTTTGATGCTGGTTACCCCCCCCCCTTTAGGGTCAAAGAGTGTCACATTGATTTAGGAGTTGTAGGTGAAAAAACAGACTATAATAGGACAATTAGAATTGACATGTTAAAAAATAATTCCAAGATAATTCTATAACAAGGGCACTGAAGAGAAAGACAAGTATATAGTTTTAAAATATTTTTTTTTCTGAGTTAGATGTCTCAGAATTTTAAAATATTTTGACAGAAATACTTTCACTTTTAAAAAATTTTACATTAACCATGCCTCCCGACTTTTTACTGTTCTGAGGGACTCCAATTAATAACTGTACTTTGATTCTGGGTCTATGGTGGCAGCACACGCCTTTAATCCTAGCACTTTGCGTGACTGTGAATACAAGGCAGGCGGATCTCTGTGACTATCAACGTCAGCCCGCGTCTACAGAGTGAGTTCAGGCCCAGCTGGGCTACAAGGGCACACTGTCTCCAAAAAGGACAAATTAATAAATAATAATAATAATATCATAATACTATAATATGCAATACACAGTAGGAAGTTTTACCAAGTAACTAATTGTTTAATTAATGTTTAATTGGCCCATAACATTCAACATCCGTGAATATATGGTAACGGCTGTTGAACAAATGGAACTCCTCTTTTCTTTTTCAAACTATTATTTTATAAGATTAGAAAAAGGTTTATTTATTCCTGAATTTTGGCTAACTCATTGGACAAAGTAGTTCCTTTGTAGTTGTTTCATCAGAACTGTATTACTGGGAATAACAATGCAACATCTTCCTCCAAGATGATCTCTCTTTTCTGCTAGCATTGTGTGAGCCAGTTCCCTCATTCATCGGCTTTGCTTGGTGGACATCCGCGGTGCCAGATATATAGCTTAAAGGGAAGTTCTCGGTAGACCGTAACATCTTTCGTACTATGATTAATTGTTGACTTTTTGACCGTATATTGCAATACTCATAGTACCTTCTCGAGGGGCGGGAGAGGAGGTAGCTCAGCAATAGACACTAGCTGCTTTAATGGCTGTTCCTTGCAACAGCGAGCCAATCAGTTTCCCCAGCACCCCACATGATGGCTTAACTCTCAGTTCTCCAGGGGATCTGACACCCTCTTGAACCTCCACCCAGGCCATTGCCACATATGTGGTACAGCTTACACATATAAAACACCTCACACACATAGAAAATAAATAAGTAAACTAACATCAAACTAAATAAACCGTACCATGGTGCGTGCATCCCTTTATTCCACCCTCAGGACGGCAGAGGCAAGGTGGATCTCTGAGTTCAAGAGCCAGTCTCGTCTACATAGTGAGTTTCCATGCCAGCTGGGGCTACAACAGGGTAGACCCGTTTCACAAAAGACCAAATAAATAAATATATAAACAATAAATAAAATAAATAAAAATTCTTAGTTGACTGAGCGTGGGTAAGCCGGCTTTTTCCTGAGCACTCGAGCAAGACAGGCTGATGTTGTGATTCAAGCTCAGCCTGGTCTACTGATTCAGAGCTTTTAATGTTCAGAACTGGGCTTAAGGAAACCTGTCTTCAAAACAAAAATTAAAAAAATAGTTTTAGATATACTCGCGCATTTGAAAGCTACAACTATTTATGGTGTCTAGTCTTGAATTCCCTGGGGATTCCCCATGGAGTCAATGTGGACTTAAAGAAACCCAGGTGGGGGGCTGCGAGCATGCACTAGGGTTAAGAGCGCAACCGCTTTCCCTGCCCGAGGGACCGGGTTCGGACTCCCCAGCACCCACATGGCGGCCGAGAAAACCGATGAAAACTCCAATTCCAGGAAAAAAAAAAAAAAAAACCAGCAGGAATAACCCTCTTCTGCCTCTGCGGCAATCTGACATGACACGGGTGCACAAAAAAAAAATTATGAACAAAACACCATGCATACACATACAGAAATAAATAAAAATATTTTTAAAAAATTAAAAAAAAAAAAGACCCAGGTGGTCTGAGAGTATGGCCCTACGCGGTTAAGACACCCGACCGCCTCCTTGCAGAGGCGACCCGGGTTGCGATCCCCAGCCCCCACATGGTGGCTGGTGAGAACCCGTTCTGAACCTCCAATTCGCAGGAGAACCTCAACTCCAGTTCCACGGGGAATCCAACACCCTCTTCTGACACTCTGCGGCATTTCGAGATCCACGGGGTGCGAAACGCCTACATGCAGACAGTACATTCATACACATACAAAAAGTTAAAAAAAATTACAAGAAAAAAGAACCAGGTAACCTCGCCTCTTAGCTCTGGGACTAGCTTTGCTCAGAGGAGGAAACTTGAAGCCCGTGATAAAGGGTATAGCTAATTGAATTAGCACACAGGTACACAGGTCTTTACCAGTTAGATGGTAGGCTTGAGCAAAGGTTCTCCTGTCCATAGTACCACCAGATGTCGGCTCAGAAGACACTGCATGCAGAGTAATTGACATTTGCCCCTTTGTTGCCTGAGACACTTGGGCTTCGTAATCCTCCATAGGAGAGAATCCATCCCCATTATGTGAGACAGGACGTTGATTTTCTCTCCCTGCTGATAAGGAAGGGGTTCTGATGGGCCAGTCTGCATAGCTAGGAACAGGAGCAACCAAATCTGGCAAGTCTTATTTTCCCATGCATCATTATCCTCTTACCGGGCCAGCACACGATTTAATCTTGTGGGGCCTGTGTGCTACTCAGGGGAAAGGGTACTGCTTGAGCCTGGGGATGTCCTGCCAAGTAAGCATAACAATTATTTTTATGGAACATAAGTACTATAAATTTAACTAACTTTCCTCAAGTATTTGATTCTCGCAGCACGCCCCATTTCTATTTTAAGCATCTGTACAAAATCTTTTGGTTTTCTTTTTTTTTTTTCTTTGTCTTTTTTTTTTTTTCTTCATTGGTCCTCTTCTTTTCTTCTCCCTGAACCAGGTCCTCCTGAGTCAGGCTGGCCCTGAAGGTTTCCTCTTCGTAGCCCATCCGCTCGCTGCCTTGAACTCAGAGATCCGCCCTGCCTGCTGCCCTCCCCAAGTGCTGGAGACTTAAAGGCATGCACCCACCACACCTGGCAATCTGCACTCAAATCTTTATCTTACCTTCAACTTTTTTTAGGAAAAGCTTTTATAATGTAGATCTCTCAGGCACTGAATTTTAAATCAAAAAGCAGCGATGCTGAGGTCTTCAGTTACAGCATTAGATAACGTGTTTCAAAGCTTTATATAGTAAGGAAATAATGAGTTCACGTGAAATGTACAAACCCAAAAAAAAATTCCTTTATTCTCCTCCAGCCAGCGCATGGTGCGCACATTCCGTTCAATCCTAGTACTTGGGAGGCACGAGAGGCACGGCAACAGGATCTCTTGTCCGAGTTCGAAGGCCAGCCTGGCTACGAGGAGGCGAGCTCCCAGGCCAGTTGAGACTAAAGCGGAGACCCTCTGCTCTCAAAAGACAAAAAAAAATAAAATTTCTTTATTCCTTTAGTCGAACACAATAATCTTACCCTCAACACACTTAGACTTTAGACCGATTGGCCAAATGCGGGATCCCCATCACATAAAAATGGATTTAAGGTTGGACTGCTTTACTAGTTTTTCCTTTTGGATTTTGGAGTAGAGATATTATTTTAGATCAGGTGTTATTGTGATTTCACTATGACACAATGTAAACCTTCCTAAAGCAGCAACACATTTAGCAAAATTAAAAAACAAACTGAATCTCTCTTATGCGCTCTATGGTATAAGACCATATCCATCCAGGCCTCTTCTTAAAATCCAACCTGTTTTTTTTGTTGGTCTTGTCCTGAGCAGCGCGTCACTGGCGCCCCTCGATCCTGACTGTGCTCTATGTACACCCGCCACCCTGAACTCCCTAGGCAGAGCTCGCCTCCCGCGCCGGGACCTAGCTGCTTTGACTCAGACGACCTCCTGCTTGCTCTGATGCTGCTAGGGGATTAAGAGTGTACTACCACACCCAGTGTAAAATTAATTTTAAAGGCTTTTTTAAGATGACTCATGAGGGATAAACACTTGGGACACACTACATTTGTTCCACTCTAAGAACAATTCCTCTATCTGGTTCTCAAAAGCTCTCCACAGCAGTAAGAAGAGCACTGCCGTCAACCCTGAAACAGTCTGGCAGGGGCGGGGGGAAGTCCCAGGACCCGGTCGAGCCCGAACAGGTCGCTCCTAAGGACCACTGTAGCACAAGGGTGTGCTCAGCCAGTGTGTTCTGGATTTAATTATCTGGCTTTGGGGTCCCGTCGCTGCTTGCCTCTGTGTCGGTGTGGGGGTGGACGTCGTCCCTCCAAGCTGGTATGAAACCCGTGGGTTTGTGGAGTCTTGAGACTGCAGGATCTTACAGACCACCTGAATCACAGGTACAGTACAAACAGCGAACACCCCCCCCACCACCCCACATCCCACCCACCGACCCCCACCACTCCACGACCCACCCCCCAACCTGGGTTGCTCAACTGAAGTAGTTCAAGTGATTCTTTGAGCACTCTTTCAGAACAGAAAGGGAGGATGAGATGTTTAGGTAACTTCCAATATGAAAGCCTTACAAAGCTAGTGATACACAGTCAACCATTCCTAAGCAAGGTCAGAAAAGGAGAAAAAACATCAAAACAACGACGGCTCGAAGGAGGCAAGGCAAAGCAAGCCTTGCAACACATCGCAAGAGCGCATCTTCATGTTGGGCATCACATTTGGAATCAGCAGGCAAGGATGTAAATCCATATGCTAGGGACCACGAAGAAGAGACAACATTGGGACAGGTTGCAGGATAATTCCACACCACAGACTTACCAACCGCTGTGGAGCTTCTCCTCAGTGGGATCCCCCCGGGGGGATGGCCCAGGACACAGATATCTAAAAGTACACATTGTGAAAACTACTTAAAGAAGTCCAAGATTCAGATAAAAGAGGCAATCAAAGAATAAGAAATCAAAAGAAAAGAGCTCAGGTGTGGGGTTGGGCACGCCTTTAATCATCAGCACTTCGGAGGCAGAGCAGGTCGGCATCTTGTCGAGTTCAAAGGCCAGTTCCTGGTTTAACCAGAGTTGCGTTCCAGGACAGCTGGGCTACTGGGAAGAGCCTGTCTCGAAAAGACCAAAAAAAAAAAAAAAAAAAATTAAGGAAAGAGAAACTTGAAAATCTCAAGAAGGGCTAGAGAGAGAGAATGACCAACCCCCAGAAGGGACAGTGGCAACACGAAACCGATCCATGTTGAAAAATATCAGGCGAAAACCAACCAGCAAAGCAAAAAGAGCTACAGGAAGAGGACCGATTGAGAAGCTCCAACAGGAAGTGGGATACTGAACAGTAAATCACACAGATGAGATGAAAAAGAAATCAAAAAACATCTCAGCCAGATCAAGAGCGAAAGGAACGGAAAAAGCCTGCAGAGCAGAATGGACGGAAGCAGAACAAAGAAATATCCAGACCCTGGAAGATAACAAAAACAAAAAACACCTCAAGTAAAGATCATGAACGAATTTTAAGAAAACACAAAGCGGAACACCAAACAAACTGCTGGGACACTACTCGACAAAGATCAAGACCTTGCCATCATCATCAGGAGTAGACCGGAAGGAGAAATAATCACACAGACAAGCCGTATGTGATCCAGATCTTCACAAGAATATAGATGAAATATCCCCAAACTAACAAAAAAGACCAACCAATAAATTCAAAGACATAGAACTCTCAATTACAGTACAAGACTCAGAAAAGAAAACTCTGCCACCGCCATAATTCATAGTTAAAATGCTTAAGACAGCCCAAAACAAAGTGGGCAAAGTTCTTTTTTTTTGAGACAGGGTCTCCTGTGCTCAGCTGCTTGGACTCGCTTTGTAAGACCAGGCTATGCATTTGAACTCAGGAGTCTGCCTTCATTGCCTTCCCTAAGTGTGAGGATTTAAAGGCGCCATACCACCAACACCCGCGCTTAAAACAAAATTCCTTAAAGCCACAAAGGAAAAAACAAGTAACCTATAAGGGGAGACACCTCATCAGAATTACAACTGACATTCTCATGCAAACCAACTGTGAAATAAGAATCGTCGGAGCCAAACCATCCCCGTGTCTAAAGGAGACATAGATTGCCCAACCTTATGGTTACTATCTATATATACCCAGCAAAAATGTCAGTTCCTCACGCACCTGACCCACGCCGCAGGAGACACCCCACCCTCACCTCCTCACTCCTTCCTCACCCCCCAATGCACAATAAACAAGATGAAAGAAAACAAGTCTGGAAAACCAACCTTCAGAAATATTGAAAACAATTCAAACGGGACAGAAGAAAGGAGCAACCATCCCCAGGCACCGGAAAGACATAAACTAACGAGGTAGAATTGACCCAACCACTGGTACAATAGTGAAACAACTAAAAGTGGTCAGTAGCACCACTCTCTGAAGGTCAACACGCCTGCGGCCTAAGAACCGTCTAACCCTCCAGGATGAACTCAGTTTAATGAACCCTTTGATCACATTACACAGGGAGCACACCTGCTTGACATACCTTCACTACCATAAAAATATGAACTGTGAAAAGGAAGCCCACATATGAGTCTAACGCAGCTATTTGGTCTAATGCCATCAAGATTAGACTGAGGTTAAAAAAAAAACGCTAAGGCCACGTTGGTAAAACCACTACGCTCTTGCAGAGGGACCTGCGTTCGAGTCCCCAGCAGCGCCGCACACAGGTGCAGAACGCTACTCCAAGAGAGAACCAGTTCCTGTGATGTACATCTCAATCTTCAGTTTGAGCTCTCATAGTTCAACTTTGGGGGAATCTGAGAACGCCTCCTGTACCGGAGTACATCACACAACATCGAATACAAATCATCATCAATGTCAGTAAGGAATCGAACATCACTACTCGCATAACTAGTAATAGTAAAAGACAAGAACGCCCAAAAAGCCATCTGAGAAGGAAAAAAAAAATAACGAAACAGAACCCACTGGGTGTGGCTGATAAGAAATGGTTATGCTACCTGCAAGGACCAGTCGCACATCCACTTAAAGTGAAGGATAGATAAAAAAATAGCTTCAAGCAAATCGGTACCAAACCAAGAAAGAAAGCAGTGTTGCTCTTTTAATATCAAACCAAAATAGATCTTCAAAGTAAAAAGAAATCCAGAAACCTACGACGACAAAAACGGCCATACATTTCTATACCCCAAAGGAACAATTCACCAAGAAATTCTACAATTTGAACTATATAATGCACCAAACCTGGTGCACCAAACTTTATTAAACGACAATTCTCCAGCACACAAGTCACACACGATACCCCCAGTACAATCAGTAGTAGGGGATTTCAATACCCACACCGAAGCACTTTGGACAGGCAAACAGGACAAAGAATAAACAGAAGAGCATCTGAACTGATTCGATTATGAACACCAAAAAGACCCACAGACATCTACCGTAATATCCAACCTCAATACAAGAACTACACTTTCTACAGCACCCTGAGAGAACGAACATTCTCCCAAAATCGACCATATACTAGGATACAGAAAAAAAAAAAACCCCCAACAAATACAAAAAATTTGAAATAATGTTCATGGCATTTCACTCAGACCACAGTGAATAAAGCTCACATTCAACACAAGGATAAGCCCACCCTATCTACAAGAATTCATGGAGACCTAACACAACCACCTCTTGAATAATGATTGGTCACAGGAAGAGATAAAAAAGCGAAACTAAAAAACGCATTCCTGGCAAACTGAATACATAATGACAAATACACACACAAAAACCATATGGGATACACCCTTTAAAAGTGTCCAAGAGGAAATTTAAGCCCTGGGTGCCTACAATTAGAAAAACAGGAGGCACAATCTGAACAATCTAACACTGCAGCTAAAAACACTTGACCGAGGCAACACACAGCATGTGTGAAACATGACACACTTGCACACTTGTAGGAAAAACTTGTATAGAAGCCGCAGCAAAAAGCACCTCTCACTCGTTCTCTCAAAGCTGTTTATTATTAAGGCAGGCAGGTCTTGTCAGAAAGGTTTATTCAAGCACATCTTTCTCCTTCTCAAGCTCTCCCTCCTAAGCCTTCTCCTCTTCCTCAGGCAAGCAGACTCCTCTCTCTCAGCACTAGAACGGAGAGAGAGAGAGTCCCTCTACTCTTTAGCACAGTCCCTCTCATTTATTCACTTCCCCCAGCCCAGGTTGCATGGCCTTAGTCTATTGGTATCATCTGTCTGTCATCTTTATACCGGTGCCACCCTCCACCAGCTCCGCCTCCACACCGCGCTTAGTACCCTGCGCCTGCATGGACTCGTTACTCTTGAGGTACGGAGGGGAATCAGTGTCTAATCATAAGACTCAGTGTTTGTTAGTCCATAAAAACTTTGTATAACGTCTCGGGCTTGCCTTCTTAGGAAACTGTCACCACACCCTGCCTGCCCCCACACAAGATGAACTCTAAATGCAACAGACAAGAAAAAACAACAAAAATCAGAGCTAGAAATCAATGGAACTAGAAACAAAAGACAAACAATACACATAAAAAAAATTCAATGATCAAAAGTTGGTATCTTTTAAAGACTAAACAAGATAGAGCAGACCTCTAGCCCAGTTAACCAAAAAATTAAANTAAGAGCGTCAGCCGCTCTTACAGAGGACCCGGGTTCGATCCCCAGCACCCACATGGTGGCTGAGAACCATCTGAAACTCCAATTCCAGGAGAACTCCAGTTCCAGGGGAATACAAGACCCTCTTCTGACCTCCGCGGCATTGCACAACACGGGTGCACAGACTTGCATGCAGACAGTACATTCATACACATACAGAAATAAAAAAAATTAAAAAAAGAAAGGAATTACAATGAAACATCTTATGTTTGCAAAAGAGGGGGAGAAGGACTGTAAGAGTCAGGGGAGGAGGCACATGAGCATATGGAAATAGTCTTCTAGCGCCTTGGGACCCTGCTCATATGAACTTACAACAATGGTGTCAGCATGCACAAGACCCATGCAAACTCAATCTGACAAAAACCCAGCATAGGACTGGAGAAATGGGCAGCAGGACCCAACCTTAGCCAGAGAACTGTAGGTAGCAGACTACTGCTGGGTGAGGGAGAGTTGATTTGCTTTAAGGGGGAGACTCTGGATAGCTGACTAGATTCTGGTGGATGAATTTGCATTGAGGGACAGCTGAGTACACTAACTTGACTCAATAGGCCTTAACATATATGACAGAAGGCATGAACTCTGGTGGGGCAGGCTATGGAAGGGGTTCAGATGGGGAAGAGGTATGAAGATGATGAAGATGTTTTGTATGAAACAAAAATTGAATAAAAGGGGGCTGGAGAGTTGGCTCAGTGGTTAAGAGCACTGACTGCTCTTGCAGAGGACCTGGTTTGATTCCCAGCATCCACATGGCAGCTAAGAACCATCTTTAACTCCAGTTCCAGGGGAATCTGACACCCTCTTCTGACCTCCATGGCATTGCATGACATGGGTGCACCTACCTACATGCAGACAGTACACTCATACACATAAAAAATAATGAATACAAATTTAAAAATTCAATAAAAGAACATTAAAGTGCTGGCAACATACATGGGAAATGAGAATTTGTGCTTCATTGTAGGACTGGCCACTTCCAGTCTTTAGCAGGGATAGTGCAGATTGGAATTTGTGTGTGCACTAAATTTTACCTGATATAGGAATGTGATTAATAGGATGTTAATTATGAATCTATTACAATCAGGAAAGGAGCCTTGGAAGAGCGCTCAGTGGGTAGAGTGCTTGCTGAGCAAGCATGAGAACCCAGGTTGGATTCCCAGCACCCATGTAAAAAAGCCTGGCACTGTGCCCAGAATCCGTAATGGCAGTACTGGGCTGAGAGCTGAGACGAGGATCTTTCTAGCTCACTGGCCAGCCTTTCTAGCCAACCAATGAGTACTGAGCTCAGTGAGAGATCCCTTCTCAAAAACAGGTGCAGTCAGGCATGTGGTGGTGCATCTGTTTAATCCCAGCATGCAGGAGGTCGAGCCAGGTGGATCTCTGTAAGATGGAGGCCAGCTTGTCTATATAGTGAGTTGCAGGCCAGCCAGAGATACATAGTAAGATCCTGTCTCAAAAAATAATAATAAGGTGTAGAGTGACTCTAGAAGACATCCTACATTGGCCCCTTGCATGGACACATACTAGCTTCTGTAATTCCTACTAAATGTTAAGGAATTGGGTGAA
>VZQC01012335.1:2474032-2515987 GCA_009823505.1 Rhizomys pruinosus
CAACAGAAAAGCAACCAGTGCTCAGATAAAGAAACGGAACCACAGGAAGGTCAGATAAATGACTGCCTTTGAACAGCTTGCTTCTAAACCATGGGGGAAATCTGTTAATTAGCAGTTGGTTTTCAATAAGTGTCATTGGTAATAAGCTCATCAAAGTGTAGGTGAGAGTAATAGCAAACTCCGCTCAGGCCCTGCAGGACTTTGAATGCTACCCTGAGGATCTGGTACTGGGCTCAAATGAACAGAAAACAACTGCAGGGTTTAATTTGGAGTATGTATTTTTTAGTGAGGGCTGTCCATGGACAAGAAGCCGTTGGGCGTACATTTAGGTAGAGACATTTCTAGGAAACTGGCTGCGGCTCTGTGAATGCTGCCAAGTCTGAATTCTTCAGGGCAGGCTGCAGACCCAGGGATGAATGGAGATTGCAGCTCATGTAGGAAGTCCAAGGTCAAGGTGTGGGTAGAATTGGCTTCTTTGGGGAACTGTCCCCTTGGTTTGCAGATGGTTGTCTTTGTGTGCATGCATGCGAGTGCATATGCAGGAGTGTAGAGGCCAGAGGTTAATGCCAGACGTCTTCCTCAATCACTCTACAGCTTGTTGATGGATGGATGTGTGGATGGATGGATGGACGGACGGACGGATGGATGGATGTGTGGATGGATGGATGGATGTGTGGATAGATGGATAGATGGATGGATAGATGGATGTGTGGATAGAAGGATGTGTGGACAGATAGATGAACGGACAGATGGATGGACGGACGGAGAGATGGATGGATGTGTGGATGGATGGATGTGTGGATATATGGATAGATGGATGGATGGATGGATGGACGGAGGGATGGATGTGTGGATGGATGGATGGATGGATGGATGGACGGATGGATGTGTGGATGGAAGGATGTGTGGACAGATAGATGAATGGACAGATGGACGAATGGATGGATGGGTGTGTCAAGTTGTGTGTGCTGTGTGTGTGTGTGCTGCATGTGGGTTTGCACCTCTGTGAGCCAGGGTCTCTCACTGAATCTGAGTCTTACCTTTACTGCGAGGCTTGCTGGCCAGGGAACTAGGGATTTTCCTATGTCTGCCTGACAGTGCTGGGAGTTAAAGGTGTGCATAGCCGTACCCGAACTCAGGTATTCATGCTTACTTACAAAGTCAGTGCTCCATCCACTGAGCCATGTTCCCAGCTCCTCCACAGAGTTGAAGCTGAGCTTTCTGCTTCTTGTCCACTAGGTGGTGCTAAGTACCTGAGATTTCACAGACAAGGGACTGCTTCTTGGGGAGGTGTAGAGAAGAGGAAGGGCGAGCAAAGGGGACAAGTCTTCAGTAACATTTACACGGGAGCAACAGAATCTTTCAAACACAGATCTTTCCTGCGCATCTGTTTCAAACAGACAAAGAAGAAGTTTTATAAACACAAGTGAAGTCAGGTCTCCAAATGTCTGCTCTCAGTCCAGGTGGAAGTCATCAAAATGTCTCAAGTAGAAGATGCTCCCTCAAGACACTGTCTGAAATTGTACTTCTTGCAGCATCTCCCCACACAAAACACTTGCCTAAGAAACCTTCCCAATGGCTCCAACTATGAACTGACTCCACATCCTGCGATGCATGCAGAAAGCACAAAATGCACACACATGCACACCCCACCCAGCACAACTGTGTCAAACACACGGTCACAATGCATGCTTATATACACCACGCATTTACACATATAATGCAACACACACAAACACACACGGCACACACCACCCAAACATACAGAATACACAGTCATAACACATACTTATACACACCACATGTTTACAAGCATAATATGAGCACATATACATACCTACATGCACACATACACACTCTCCACCAAAAAGTTACCAGAGAAAAATACTATTTAACAGTGTGCCAAAAAAACCCCAGATCTTTCTATTGTAATCTTCATGCCCTGCTGCCTTTCCCTCTTGTCCTAGGAGGCTCTTCTGTTTGAAGGTTGGTGTTTCCTTTTAAGGCTTCTTTGTAAGCTCAGGGTAATCCAAGGCAGCACTGAACTTTGTTCCAACATAACCCCATGACCCCCCCCACAGGGAGTTTTTGCAGTAGAGCTCACAGTGGCAGGAAGTGAAGCGACTTGGACAGGCTAGGAGGGCAAGGTGTTCTTTGAGTAACAAGCCTTCAACCCAGCAGGGCCCTTCAGAGAGTTCCGGAGATAACAGGAAACCAGGGTGTTCCATAACTGCTCTTTGGGAAAAAAGCCACATAAAGCAGGCAAAATTTGGGGCTACCACCCAAGTGTTTATGGCTACTTGCTGGATAAAGGGTACAAAGTAGGAGGAGGGAAGGGCAGCTGTTGAGCTCAGCTTTGTGTTTGGTGGGGGTGGGGGATCTCAAAACCCTGAAACAAAGCAAACCATACACAGAAAAGGTCCTTCCTGTCCACCTTATCTGAGACATGGGCAGACGGGTGGAGCAGACTTCCTCAGCCTAGCTTTGAAGAGCTTTTATTTGGCAAAACCATGTCTCCTACTTGCTTCTGGGCCAGAGACATGCCCCTAGACTGTCTTTGAGGTTCTATTTTTTTTTTAATTTATGTTTTGAGTCAGGGTTTCCCTGAAGCTCCAGCTGTCTGGGACTTGCTCTGTAGACCAGGCTGGCCTAGTTCTCACAGAGATTTGCCCACCTTTGCCTACTGAGCACTGGGATTAAAGTCATGGGTCACCTTGCCAGGCTCTTGTCAGCTCTAGACCTCTGGAGGCTTGTAAATGAGTCTGGGTGGGAGAGGTCCTTGGTTGTTTCAGTGCCAATGTTCTTTTTCTTCAGGACTCAGCCTCCTCCCAAGCTCCCTGTGGGCCCCAGCCACAAGCTGTCCAACAATTACTACTGTACTTGTGATGGCCGTCGGGAATCTGGGCCCCCCTCCATCATCATGTCATCACAGAAGGCGCTGGTGTCAGGCAAGACAGTGGAGAGGTAAGGACCTACAGTGTCCCTTATTCAGAACCCTGCAACGTTTCCTTCTGGTACTGGCGTTTTCCTCCACTGTAGGTAGAAAAGTGCTTTTCACGGTCCCATTTATCAGCTAGGTGTGGTGGGATAAGCCTATGATCCCAGTACTCAGGAGGCTGAGGCAAGAAGCTCAAGAGTTCCAGGCCAAGAGATGGCTCTGTGGTTAAGAGCACTGGGTGTTATTGCAGAAGAACCCGTAAGGTTTGGTTCCCAGCACCTACATGGGGGCTAATAACCACCCATAACTCCAGTTCCAGGGAATCTGGCTCTTCTGCTCTCCACAGGTATTGTATGATACTTACGTATAGGTATAGTTACATACAGGCAGGTAAAACATTCGCACACATAAAATTCCAGACTAGGCCTGAAGGGATATCTCAGCTCAGTAAAGTACTTGCTTTATAAGTGTTAGGACCTGAGTTCAATCTCTAGGACCTACATAAAAATAAGTCAGTTGGGGCTGGAGAGCTGGCTCAGTGCTTAAGAGCACTGACTGCTTTTTCAGAGGACCTGGGTTCGATTCCCAGCACCCACATGGTGGCTAAGAACTGTCTTTAAGTGGGGCATGGTGGCGCACGTCTTTAATCCTAGCACTCAGGAGGCAGAGGCAGGCAGATCTCTGTGAGTTCAAGGCCAACCTGGTCTACAGAGGTAGTTCCAGGCCAGCTGGGGCTACAGGGAGACTCTGTCTCAAAAAAAAAAAGTCAGGTATGGGGTTGGAGAGATGGCTCAATGTTGAGGAGCACTGGCTGTTCTTAGGGTACCCACAGTACCCACATGATGGCCAACACCCGGTCTATAACTCCAGTTCCAGGGGATCTGTAGGCACTGCATGACATGGGTACATCTACCTTCATGTAGGCAATACACTCATCACAGAAAATAAAAATAAATTATATATAAAAAAGTTTTTTATATATAATTTATATATGGGTGTGGTGTGCTTCTAATCCCAGTGTTAGGGAGATGGAGACAGGCTGAGGACCAACCCCCCCGACACACACACACAACTTAGGGACCGTGAGATGGCTCAGTGGGTAAGGCACTTGTTGCCAAACCTGGGACCCACATGGTAGATGGAGAGGACTGAGTTCGGCAAGTTGTCTTCTGACCTCCACTTACACACAGTTACATGCACCCCATCCTGAAATGAATAGGTGTGTTAAGAAATTAATAACAATGATAAAAGGACCCTAAAATGAAAAGAGAAAAAAAATGTAGCTTGGTTCTTGGCCTCAGGTGCCGCCTCGTAATTAAATGGGGTCAGTGGTATTCGATGAAGTTCGTTGGAGGTGGTGGTTTGGAATGAGCTCCTGCACCAGCTCCAGCAGACCAAGCCCAAACAGCTGGTTTTATAGAAGTCCATGGCGCCAAGTGCAGCTTGGCTGTTTACCTGGCCTTCGAGAATCCAGGTGAGAGATCACAGCCCGTTCCCTGGCAAGCCAATTGTCACTGGCATGATACAATTTATCCTTTTGCCTCTGTAAGAAAGAAAGGTAACTTTGAACTGATCAGTCTTCTCTTTGTGTGGTTTCTGCTTCTTTCAGCCCTTTCCTGTCTGTAAAATCAACCTCCTCTCATATTTATTAGTGAGCTCATTTTGTTTTATAGAATGAGATGTTGTGGCTGAACATGGTGGCACAAAACCTCAAATCCCTGCATGCCTTTAATCCCAGCACTCAGGAGGCGTAGGCAAGGTGGATTTCTGAGATCAAGAGAGAGAGTTCTAGGGCAGCTGGGGCTATAGGGAGACCCTGTCTCAAGGTCTCCCCGACAAAACAAATGAACAAAGAAAAGAAAAGACAAAACAGGTAACAAAAAAGGGCTAGAAAGATGTCTTAATAGTCGAATGCACACCTTGGGTGGCTCAGAGTGTGTAACTGCAGCTGCAGTGGATCCACTGTTCTTTTCTTGACTGAGTGTACCTGCACTCACATGTAAACATCCCTCTACTCCTGTACACATAGTGAAAAAGTAAAACAGAAGATCAGAATATCCTGGGGAGATAGCTCAGTTGATAAATTGCTTGCAGGGCCTGAGTTGATCCCTAGAGTCCATGACAAAAAAGGAAAAAGTGAACGTGCTGGCACATATAAACTTGTAGTCTTAGCACTTGGGAGGCAGAGATAGCGGGGTCCCTTGGACATGCTGTCTGGCCAGCCAGCCTAGCAGAGCCCCAGAGCATTTGATGACCCCGACTCAAGATGAAGGTAGGTGGCACTTGAGTACTGGCCTCCACATGCATCTGCACACACACAGTTTAGCCTGGACTACACAGTGCAGCAGCAGAAACAAGAGAAACTGACTCATCAAGGTGGAAGGAGAACCAGATCTGTAAAGCCGTCCTCTAACAGCCACATGTGCGCTGCGCATGGATTTGCCCTTACACAGACACAGACACACAGACACACACACACACACACACGCGCACAACAACTTTCTAACTTAAAAAGATATTTTTGTTTTTATGTGTATGAGTATATCATCTGCATGTATGTAAGCACACCTATGTTGTGTGATGCCTGTGGAGGTCAGAGAGGGTGTTGGATCCTCCCCTGGTACTGGAGTTATGGGTGGTGGTTAGGAATAGAAGGGTGCCGGGAACAGAAACCAGGTCTTCTGAAAGAGCAGCCAGTGCTTCTAACTGCTCAGCAGCTCTTCAGTCCTAGGATTGCTTTTTCTTTTCACTTTTCACTTTCCTTTCCTTTCCCTCCCTCCCTCCCTTCCTTCCTTCTTTCCCTCCTTTCTTTGCTTTTTTTTTTCTGTGACAGGGTCTCCCTACTGTAGTCCAGCTAGCCTAGAACTTCCTGGAACTTGTTATATAGATCAGGTTGGCCTTGATCTCCCAGAGATCAAGGTAGATCTGCCTCTACCTCCTGAGTTTTGGTATTAAAAGAGTGCTCTACCATGCCTGTCTAAGGACTGTAGTTTTAGATTCCATACTGACTCAAGTCCTGCAGCTCAAGGGTTGGCCTCATTACTAGTGCTGAGCTGTAGTTCCAGGCCAGCTGGGGCTACAGGGAGACCCTGTCTCAAAAAGACCAAAAGAAAAAAGAAAAAAGGTGCTGTCCTATGGTTCTCTGGAGACCAGGCCTTAACAGGAGTCTGTCTTCTTCCTGCAGCTCAGCTGTGGCAGCCACTGAGAAGAAGGCAGTGACACCTGCTCCTCCCATAAAGAGGTGGGAGCTGTCCAAGGACCAGCCTTACCTGTGACACCGCACCAGGCCACCTGGCCATGTCCCCAGGGCCACTTGATTGCTTCTCTTCCTGGATTCCTTCTGGGGAAATTGTGACCTAATTTATAACAACTGTATAAAGCTCCACAGTGCTTCTATTTGTACTTTTCTTAAAAGTTATTATTATTATGTGTAGTGTGTGCTGATGTGTGCAGAGGTCAGAGGACCACTTTCCAGAATTGGTTCTTTCCACCTTGCTGAGGCAGGGTCTTTTTTTTCTTAATTTTTATTTTTTTGAGATACAGGGTCTCCCTGTAGCCTCAGCTGGGCTGGAACTCATTCTGTAGACCAGGCTGGCCTTGAACTCACAGAGATACACCTGCCTTTGCCTCCCAAGAGCTAGGATTAAAGGTGTTTGCCACCAGGCCTAGCTTAAAGATGGTTCTTAGCTGCCATGTGGGTGCTGGGAACCGAACTTGGGTCCTCTGCTAGAGCAGTCTTAACCACTGAGCAATCTCCCCAGCCCTGAGGCAGGGTCTTTCTTGTTCCACACTGTAACTCTAGGCTAGCTGGTCCAAGAGTTTCTGGACTATTCTGTCTGAGTCCCATCCCACCATAGGAGTGCTGGGATTACAGATGCCAACCACTGCATCTGGCTTTGTGAGTCCTAGAGATGGAGCTCAGGTCTCAGCTTTTCTTTTTTTTCTTTTTTTTTTTTTTGGTCTTTTTGAGACAGGGTCTCCCTGTAGCCCCAGCTGTCCTGGAACTCACTCTGTAGACAGGCAGGCCTTGAACTCACAAAAGATCCACCTCCTCTCCTCCAAGTGCTAGGAGAAGGTCTCAGCTTTTCAAGAAAGCACTTGACCATCTAAGGCCATTTGCGACCCACTTTTTTTTCCTGTAGTTAAGAGATGGATCTTGTTGGGCATAGATTGTGTGTACCTAGAATCTTTGTACTTGGGAGACTTTAGCAGCTGAATTTGTCATTGCCCCACAGAATGTCCCATAGAATAACTTGTGAGTAGATGAAGAAAAAGTACCAGTGGTGTTGTGGGGGGCTGGACTGAGGAGGCCTCAGAGGTTAAGAGCACTGGGTGCTGTCCAGAGAGGATCTGGTTTGTTTCCCAGCACCTAAACGGGCAGCTAAAACCATCCCTAATTCCAGTTCCAAGGGATCTGACACCCTCTTCTGACCTCCTTGGGATTGGCATGATAACAGGTACACTTACATACATTTGGGCAATACACCATACAACATTAAAAAAAAAAAAAGGAAATGCCAGTAGATTGAGACTAGGGGTCCTCTGGAAGCTGAGCAGCAGCACAGTCCTGGGCCAGGTGACCCAATGGGGTTACAGAGACCATAAGCTGCAGGCTTCTCAGGGGAAGTTGGTTTCTGCTTGGGGGACAAGGACAAACCAGATTCAGAAAGAAGGTCGAAAGGTAAGGACACTGGCAAAGCAGAGGCTTCTAGAGGCTCAGGCAAATGTGGCATTGAAAGTTTCTGAGTAGGTTTATGACTCTGACTTAAAATTTAGTGGAGTGGTGTGTGAGAGAGGTCTGAGTTCGGGAGGATACTCTCTGGAATGACTCTCTCTGAACATTTTTTCTTTTTTTGATACCGAATCTCATGTGGCCAAGGTCAGCCTCAAACCAGTGTGTCTGAGGTTGACCTGGGAACTCGGGATCCTCCTGTCTCTCGACTCTGTAGTGGTGGGCTTACAGTGTGTACCACTACCTCTGGTTTTTAGGGTCCTGGAGATGAAGCCTGGGGCTTTGGCTTTCTGGATAAACAGACCAGCTGAGCTGCATCTTCAATCCCTTTTTTTTTCTTTTGAGATGGAGCTGATTCTACTTAGGCTAGCTTGGAATTACTGGTGTAGCAGACTGGCCTTGAAGTTGTGACAGTCCTTCTTAGCCTCCTATGTCGCGGATTTAGATGTTAGCCACCATGCCTTACCTCTTTATATCTGATTTTGGCTTGTTCCTTGACCAAGTCTGTGAGAATTGCTCAGGCCACTAAGCTGGCTCAGCCCCAGGGCATTTGGTAAGTCTGCACTGCCCTGCTCTGTGGAATCCAGAGCCTGTCTAGTCCTGTTTTGATAACTTTCACCAAGACCCTGATCCTTCAAGGCAGGATGGTTCCCTTTCCCTCCCTTCGGCCTGGGCAGCCCTCTTTACCACAGAACAGCATTTTCTTTTACTCCCTTTTCTATGGGAATCTATGAGACAGTACACAATACACTCCCAAGAAGAGGCAGGTTTTACAATGGTGAGATACACCATCCATCTCAAATAGCCATTTGTATGAAAATCTGTACTCTTGACTGCCCACTGAGGGACAATGACTTGTTTGCATTCGTGCTGGGGGACTCACAGCTTCTGAAGGTAGAACTGTGGAAACAATGTGAAGAAGAAAACACTCTACCTGGTGTGTGGTGGCACCTAACATTAACCCCATACTTGGGAGGAGGTGGAGGTGGAGGTGGAGGTGGGGAGGTCACCAGTTCCAGGCCAGCCTGGTTATATTTTGAGGCCTCTCTCAGACAAACAGAACACCACCATTAAAACAAAAACACTAGCCAGACTGCATAGACGACTTGATGCACACAGTGTGTGCAAGTGGGAAGAGAAAGCCCAACTGATGCTTTTAGGTTTCTCACTTCCCCCAGGACTTCAGGATAAAGTGCATCTCCCTGGTGTGTCTGAGAACAAACCGAGTGGTGGAGTTGGATCTCAGTGGATGGGACAGGACCCAGAGTAGATGGTTCATTCGTTCTTTTGTTCACTCATTGCTTCACCACCCATGTGGCAGTTACTGGGGACACGCAGTAAGCGACCTAGCATCTGCGCCCTTATGTAGCTGGCAATGTAGTGGGTAATCAAACAATTAACTAAAAATAAGTAAATAAAAGTAAAATCTGTTGGAGGTACAAAGAAGCCTAAGGAGGGACGGCTGGGGAGTGTCTGCAGGGTGTGGCTGCCACATTCAAAGGGATCAAGCAGTAACTTTTGCTGCTGTATGCATGTGGGACAAGTAGTTGAAACTGAAGCTGCCAGGCTCATTTTACAGCCCCAGAAGTTGATGTGTTTTTTTTTTTGTTTTTTTTTTAATTGGTTACGGTATTGAACCTAGGGTACTCTGCCACGGAATTATACCTGTAGTTAGGCCCACATCTTATTTATTTTTTTAAAATTTGAGATAGAGCCGGGTGTGGTGCACCCCTTTAATTCCTAGCACTCGGAGAGCAGAGGCAGGCGGATCTTTGTGAGTTCAAGGCCAGTCTGGTCTACAGAGTGAGTTCCAGGACAGCTGGGCACCGGGAGACCCTGTCTTCGAAAAGACAAAAAAAAAAAAAAAAAAAAAAATTGAGATAGGAGCCCGACAGTTGCCCAGGCTGGCCTTGGAATTTGTGATTCCCTTTCCTTAGCCTTCCGAGTACCTGAAGTGTAGGCGCTGGTCACGAAACACCTTAGACTTCGCAATTTGGAAAAGCAGAGAACAGCCTCAAATTATTAATCCCTGTATTCTGGTATTTACGGTATCGGAGTTCGCAGCGCCTTAGGCCCAAGTCCCACCCCTTCTGCCTTTGTGTGCGCGTGCGCAATAAGAGCGCAGCCTGGACGGCGTGCTGGGGTCGCCGCGGCGGAGGTGGTACGGCTAGCGGCTGGATGGGGCCGGGTGGAATACCGCGGGCAGCGGCCCTAGGCCTGATCTGCGGCTGCTGCTCGGCTTTGGACTTGGCCTTGAGGCTGCCCTGATTCTAGTCCCGACCTCAGACCCAGGTCCAGACAGCGGTGAGTCTCCGTAACGCGCGTCTCAGTCGGATCTCCTGCTCCGCCCGCCCCCGTGTGCCGGCGCCCTCCACCATTGGCTGCGCCGCCCGTCAGTCTCAGACACTCCTCCGGCACGCGGGTTTAGGCAGCTTGGGGAGCCGGCCTTGGTGCATCTGCCTGCAGAGAGGACTCTCCATGTGGGTGCCTCCTCCTGTTTGCTGCTGCCAGGTCACAGCGGCTCCCTCCTCCCGCTTTGTCCCCACGTCCCCTGGGTCACCTCCCAACCGCCCTTGAGCCCTACGTAGGCTGAAAGTCAGGTCTGTGATTTTGTCTGACCGATTCTTACTACACAGGGCTGGTCACCTGGTGCTTCTTCAGGTATGCCTTCCGGAAACTCGTCCTGAGTGTAAAGTTTTGTGGCTGATTTTTGAGCAGTCAGAGTCCTTCTTTCTCTGTTTCTCCTTTGATTCCTGGCGTAGAGATGAAAGAAGTCTTTCTCCCGACTACTCCATCCCTGAAGTGTATTTCGCTTGTGACATTGTCCGCTACTGAACTCCATTCTATGGGAGCACAGACCTTACCGTTTCCACTGTTTTGATTTGTTTTTGAGACAGGATCTCATTATAAGTGCCCAGGATGGGTGTGGAGCTTGGGTCTCCTGTCCCAAGTCTTCTGAATGCAGGGATTACAGGTGGGGCCACTGTGTCGTTGGGATACCCTTAATCATGGGAGGCAGACAGACCTTTATTGGTCTTTAGAGTAGAGACAGGCCCTCTAGCCCAGGTTAGACTAGAATGGGCAGCAGTTCCTCTGCCCTAACCTCCCAAAAGGTACAAGTGTGCTTCATCATGTTTGACCACAGTGGACCACCTTTACAGATGAGGAAACAGACTGGGAGGAGAAATCACAGACCACTCTGACGATTATCTGAATCAGTGCTCCATGAGGCAAGGTCTGCCCCGCTCTGGGCCCACTCTTAACAAACTGCTAGGGACCAGGGAGGTCTGAGATATTAGGACTGTGAGTTGCTAGACTGGAGAGAAACACCGTGGAGTCCTAAAGCCCCCTGTGGGCAGGGAAGGAAGGTGGCTAGGGCGGATCCTCAGCTCTTCCCTCAGAACTCTGAGACTGTGGTACTGTCTACAAGTGGAATGCACCCGACCTAGGGGGAGGGGGAGCCTCTAAGACTCCGGGAGTTAGGCGGGACACTCTAAAGGCCACCTCCTGTCTTTGCCCCTCCTTTCTGCTGGTTCAGGTACAGGTCCCTTCTCTGCCCCTCTAGTTAGCAATCTGACCCAGCTTTCCTGTTCAGGGTCCATGAAAGGCTTATATTTCATCTGGACTCTGCGTGGACCCTCATGACCCGTTGTCCACACACTGTCAGGTGCTGACTAACCTGGGCTGGGTGATAAAGTCATGCCCCTGACCTTCACTGTAAGTGTCCAGAGACAGAGGGCAGAGGGTACAAATTAAGGGGTGCTGTTATGTGTGAGGCCTGGCTTCCTGGGTCTCTGCAAGGTGAATGCGACCCCACCCAAGAATTAAGCTGAGATCTGAGGGCTTTGGAGGAAATCCAGGTGCAGAGTGGAGGGAAGGGGCTGGGGTATGGCTCAGTGGTAGTTTTTTCCTAGTGGTATGTACAAGTCTAGACTCCAGGCTCTCCCCTCATGAGGGAAGGGCCTCTGGGCTGGAGAAGGCACATGAGAAGGAGCCAAGTTGTGCTCGCTTCGGCAGCACATATACTAAAATTGGAACGATACAGAGAAGATTAGCATGGCCCCTGCGCAAGGATGACACGCAAATTCGTGAAGCGTTCCATTATTTAAAAAAAAAAAAAAAAAAGAAGGAGCCAAGTTTCTGAGATGAGGAGACTGGGGCAGCTTGATGTAGAAGGAAGGAGTTTGGATTGGGGTGTGAGAAGGCCTGATTTGGTGACAGATAATACAGCTCTGAGAGCATTGTGATGCTCCATCTGTCCTTGTGGAGATCAGGCTCTAGGGGTTCAGTCAAGAGGTGACATTGAAGCTGGAGAGATGGGTCAGAGGTTAAGAGCACGCCTTTAATCTGAGCACTTGGGAGGCAGAGGCAGGCGGATCTTTGTGAGTTCAAGGCCAGCCTGGTCTACAGGGCGAATTCCAGGACAGCTGGGGCTACAGGGAGACCCTGTCTCAAAAAGACCCCCCCAAAAAAGAGCACTTGTTCTCAACCACCAGTAACTCCAGCTCCAGGAGGCTCAACACCCTCTTCTCTTCTGACCTCAGTGGGCACCAGGGGGCAAATATCTTACACACACACACACACACACACACACACAGACACACACACAAACACACACACACACACACACACACACACACGGTATTTGACACATTTAGGTCATCCAGAGTGTTTTCTAAAAATAATTAAAATAATTAAAAAATATAAATTTCTGGGCCTTGTGACGTACCTCTTTAATCTCAGCACTCTGGAGGCAGAAACAAGTGGATCTCTGTAAGTAAGATTGAGTCTAGCCTCATCTGCATAGTGAGTTCCAGGCCAGCTGGGGCTACAGAGAGACCCTGTCTCAAAAAAAAAAAAAGTTAATTTATTTTTATTTTATGTATATGAGTGTTTGCCTGCATTTAAGTGCACCCTTGTCATGCAGTGCCTGTGGAGGTCAGAAGAGGGCACCGGATCCCCTGAAACTGGAGTTTTGTATGGTTGGGTGTTGGGAACTAAAACTATGTCCTTTGCAAGAGTAGCCAGTGCTCTTAAGTGTTGAGCCATTTTCATTCCTTCATCTAGAGTGTTTTGACTTGGGAAGAATTTAGAAGATGAGACAACAAGACCTGGTGACTAAACAGTCTTTTTTTTTGGGGGGGGGGATCTTTTCGAGACAGGGTCTCCCTGTAGCCCCAGCTGTCCTGGAACTCACTCTGTAGACCAGGCTGGCCTTGAACTCGCAAAGATCCACCTGCCTCTGCCTCCCAAGTGCTAGGATTAAAGGCATGCGCCACCATGCCCGGCTTTTTTTTGTCTTTTTGAGGCAAGGTCTCCCTTTAGTCCCAGCTAGCCTGGAGTTCACTTTATAGACCCGGCTGGCCTTGAACTCTTCAAGATCTGCCTGCCTCTGCCTCCCAAGTGCCAGGATTTAAGGTGTGCCCCACCATGCCCGGGTCTTTTTTGTTTGTTTGTTTGTTTGTTAAGATCTTCCTGTGTAGCTCAGGCTGGTCTAAACTCGGGATCTTTCTGCCTCAGCTTCAATGCTGGGATTATAGGCATATACTATCACACCTAACTTTTTAAATTTTTTTTATTTTTGTATGTGTATGAATGTACTGTCTGCATGCAGGTCTGTGCACCGTCGTGCAATGCCTCAGAGGTCAGAAGAGGATGTCGGATTCTCCTGGAACTGGAGTTCTCCTGGAATTGGAGTTACAGATGGTTCTCAGCCACTATGTGGGTGCTGGGGATCAAACCCGGGTCCTCTGCAAGAGCAGTCGGCGCTTTTAACTGCTAGGCTATCTCTCCAGCCCCCACACCTAACTTTTGAGCAGGTTTTCAAGCCAGGCCCTCAGGTTCCCTTTTGTTCCCCTTGTTAAGTAGGTAGGCTAGAACAGGTCCTGCTAACCTTGGTCATGAGCCTTTTGCAGAGTCCCTCCCCCAGTCTGTTTAACCATGGAGTTTGGAGGTTTCTGGAGGTTTCCAGTATAGACTCTCTGGTCATTTGGAGCCAAGTAGTTCAAGGGTCTGTAAGACTTGGGCTTGAGTCCTGACTATCACTAGCTCTGTGTCTTTGTGGTGTCTCCTTGTGTAGACTGGAGACTGGAGCAGTGTGTAGTTAGCAGCATGCATGAACTCCTGGGGCCCAGGCACTTCATGTACTGAGTACTCAGCAAAGGGCAGCTGCCAGTGGTTTCAGCACCCTGGGGCCCGGCTTGTCTGCAGCTGGCTTCCAGCATGTGACTACTGTCCTCGTGAATGATGTTCTGGACTTGGGGCCTAAGGCCTCCCTTGTGCTCATCAGGCCCCAGTGCTGGCTCGTGCCCACCCAACAACTTCCAGTGTCATGCCAGCGGCTACTGTGTGCCCCTCTCCTGGCGCTGCGATGGGGACCCAGACTGCTTTGATGGTAGTGACGAGGAGGAGTGCAGTAAGTGGCCAGGCCCTGTGGGCTTCCATGAGTAGGACTTCAGAACTGATGCCAGTCAGGAGTGGGCCTGTTGAGAGGGCATGGCTTTAGGAGCAGGCAGGTGGGGCTTTCAGAGTAGGGCCAGGTGGTGTGTGGGACTTAGGAGCTGGGGTCTAGCCAGGCATGGTGGCACACACCTTTAATTCCAGCTGTGTTTGCACAGTATGTGTGGAGGATGACATTCCGTGGGGGTGTCTTTCTCTCTTGCTCTCCCTCTAATTTTTTCAGACTGTCTCTCACTGAACTCGGAGCTTGCAATATCAGCTAGACTGCCTGACCAGGGGCTCCCAGGATCCCTTTATCCCTGCCCTCCTAGCATTGTGGTTAGATATATGTGCCCAGGTGCACTTGGCCTTTTACCTGAGAGCTGGGGACCAAATTCAGGTCCTCATGCTGTATAGCCAGTAGTTTACTCACAGTCACCTACCCGGCCCTGGGTCAGTTGTTTTTAGAAGTTAGGTGTATAGAGAATTGGTCCCCTGGAGTACTGGGCTTTCTTGGATGAATGCTTGGAACCTGACTTACTCTGCATTCCAGGGATTGAGCCACTGGTTGTTCTTCCTTGTTCGTGTGAGAACATCAGCAATTGCCCTGGTAGCTCTGACAACCTTCACAACTGCAGTCGCCAGCCTTGTCAGGAGGGCGAGGTGCCTTGCACGCTGGACAGTGTCTGTATCCCACACACATGGTGATGTGACAGCCACCCAGACTGTCCAGACTTCAGTGATGAGCTCAGTTGTGCCCTGAGAGGTTGACATACCTCTGTGGGTCGGGAGGGCTGGCAGTTAGTTACTCAAGGACAAAGATCCACCTGCCTCTGCCTCCCAAGTGCTAGGATTAAAGGCATGCTCCACCATGCCCGGCTTTTTTTTTTTGTCTTTTTGAGGCAAGGTCTCCCTTTAGTCCCAGCTAGCCTGGAGTTCACTTTAGACCCGGCTGGCCTTGAACTCATCGAGATCTGCCTGCCTCTGCCTCCCAAGTGCCAGGATTAAAGGTGTGCCTCACCACGACTGGGTCTTTTTTGTTTGTTTGTTTGTTTGTTTGTTTGTTAAGATCTTCCTGTGTAGCTCAGGCTGGTCTAAACTCGGCATCTTTCTGCCTCCAGCTTCAATGCTGGGATTACAGGCATATACTATCACACCTAACTTTTAAAATTTTTTTTATTTTTGTATGTGTATGAATGTACTGTCTGCATCCAGGTCTGTGCACCCGTGTCATGCAATGCTGCAGAGGTCAGAAGAGGATGTCGGATTCCCCTGGATCTGGAGTTCTCCTGGAATTGGAGTTACAGACGGTCCTCAACCGCCATGTGGGTGCTGGGGATCGAACCCGGGTCCTCTGCAAGAGCAGTCGGCGCTCTTAACTGCTAGGCTGTCTCTCCAGCTCCCACACCTAACTTTTGAGCAGGTTTTCAAGCCAGGCCCTCAGGTTCCCTTTTGTTCCCCTTGTTAAGTAGGTAGGCTAGAACAGGTCCTGCTAACCTTGGTCATGAGCCTTTTGCAGAGTCCCTCCCCCAGTCTGTTTAACCATGGAGTTTGGAGGTTTCTGGAGGTTTCCAGTATAGACTCTCTGGTCATTTGGAGCCAAGTAGTCTCAAGGGTCTGTAAGACTTGGGTTTGAGTCCTGACTATCACTAGCTCTGTGTCTTCGTGGTGTCTCCTTGTGTAGACTGGAGACTGGAGCAGTGTGTACTTAGCAGCATGCATGAACTCCTGGGGCCCAGGCACTTCATGTACTGAGTACTCAGCAAAGGGCAGCTGCCAGTGGTTTCAGCACCCTGGGGCCCGGCTTGTCTGCAGCTGGCTTCCAGCATGTGACTACTGTCCTCGTGAATGATGTTCTGGACTTGGGGCCTAAGGCCTCCCTTGTGCTCATCTCCCAGGCCCCAGTGCTGGCTCGTGCCCACCCAACAACTTCCAGTGTCATGCCAGCGGCTACTGTGTGCCCCTCTCCTGGCGCTGCGATGGGGACCCAGACTGCTCTGATGATAGTGACGAGGAGGAGTGCAGTAAGTGGCCAGGCCCTGTGGGCTTCCATGAGTAGGACTTCAGAACTGACGCCAGTCAGGAGTGGGCCTGTTGAGAGGGTGTGGCTTTAGGAGCGGGCAGGTGGGGCTTTCAGAGTAGGGCCAGGTGGTGTGTGGAACTTAGGAGCTGGGGTCTAGCCAGGCATGGTGGCACTCACCTTTAATTCCAGCTGTGTTTGCACAAGTTTGTGTGGAGATGACAGGTTCCGTGGGGGTGTCTTTCTCTCTTGCTCTCCATCTTATTTTTTTCAGACTGTCTCTCACTGAACTCGGAGCTTGCAGTATCAGCTAGACTGCCTGACCAGGGGCTCCCAGGATCCCTTTATCCCTGCCCTCCTAGCATTGTGGTTAGATATATGTGCCCAGGTGCACTTGGCCTTTTATCCGAGAGCCGGGGACCAAATTCAGGTCCTCATTCTTGTATAGCCAGTGGTTTACTCATAGTCACCTACCCGGCCCTGGGTCAGTTGTTTTTAGAAGTTAGGTGTATAGAGAATTGGTCCCCTGGAGTACTGGGCTTTCTTGGATGAATGCTTGGAACCTGACTTACTCTGCATTCCAGGGATTGAGCCACTGGTTGTTCTTCCTTGTTCGTGTGAGAACATCAGCAATTGCCCTGGTAGCTCTGACAACCTTCACAACTGCAGTCGCCAGCCTTGTCAGGAGGGCGAGGTGCCTTGCACGCTGGACAGTGTCTGTATCCCACACACATGGCGATGTGACGGCCACCCAGACTGTCCAGACTTCAGTGATGAGCTCAGTTGTGGTGCGTGCCCTGAGATGTTGACATACCTCTGTGGGTCGGGAGGGCTGGCAGTTAGTTACTCAAGGACACCTGTCATCCTCCCCATGTGTGACTTGGTTGGGACATGGATCATGCATCCTCCTAGGCCTACATCCCTATGGAGGTGGGCAAGACATCATTAGGAATAGCCATCCGTACTCCCTCTACTCAGTCTCGGATCATAATTCTCAAGAGCTGGGCACCTGGAACTCTAGTGTACCTTACTACCAAGCCCTGGGTACCTCTTCTCAACTACCTGGCTTATTGCAGAAACCAACACAGAAAGCAACAAAATCCTCCAGGAAGAGACCTCCACAACCACAGGGACCCCTGTGACCCTGGAGAATGCCACCTCTCTCTGGAATGCCACAGCTGCCTCTGTTGGGGACCCATCTGGAAATCCAAGTGCCTATGGGATTATTGCAGCTGGTGGTAAGACAGGTCTTCTCTTGTTAGGGGCTCGCAGTGACTGGAGGGGGTGTAGATAGCAGAATACCTACTATTAGGTGGTCAGTGGGTAATATGGCTTCTGCCCTCCGTGTCCCACTCCTGACTGACTGTCTGTCCCCCACAGGGCTGCTGAGTGCCATCCTGGTCTCAGGTACCCTCCTCCTCCTGTTGCGGCTCAGAGGTCAAGGTCACCTGCCTCCGTCAGGGCTGTTGATGGCGGTGAAGGAGTCCCTGCTGCTGTCTGAAAGGAAAACGTCGCTGCTCTGAGGACAAGCTGGCACTACCTGGCCTTGAGTGCAGTCAGACCCGGGTTTTGCAGTAAGAGCCGGGCAGAGCCACAGTAGCGGGCTCCAGGCAGCTGATGAACTTCTCAGCCCCCAGAGGCCTGGGCCCTTTTGGCTATAGAGAACCTTGACTTCCTTCTCCTTCAGAACATGGCCCTGGAGATTGGGGATTCTCAGATGCTCTGCTTGTATGCAGGGAGCTTGGATGAAGAACATGCCATAGTTGGAACTGAAGGGCAGGCCCAGGCTGCTCCATCGGAATGGGGCCTCGTGGGGCCCAGACACTCCTGCTGCTCACATGGATGGGTGCTCATTAAAATTCCTTCTCTTCTCTGCTGCCTCTGGGCCTCTGTTTCCCTTGGTGTGGACAGCTGCGGTCCCTGTTGGCTCCCTGTCTCCAAGGTGGAGCTCCCAGCTGTGAAAACATAGGACCGTGTTCTGGACACATCTGTAGCCACCCTGTGGAAAGCAGGCCCGAGTGTTGAGTCTCTCTGCGTTAATCACAGAAGAACAGAACTGAGGAGGTGTCTCCTCCTCCCCTAAGCTGGGAGACTCCCGTCCACACGGCTTCTTCTGTGACGTGGAAGTCGGGTGTCCACATTTGGATTTGGCTATACTTTTTTTCCCCTCAGTTGACATCTTCTGATACTCTTGTGTCTTGTTTTTTTTTTATAAATTAAAAAATTTTATTAATTTTTGGTTCTTTTTAAAAAATTTTTATTTATTTTTTATGTGTATGAATGTACTGTCTGCATGTAGGTCTTTGCACCCGTGTCTTGCAATGCCGTGGAGGTCAGAAGAGGATGTCGGATTCCCCCGGAACTGGAGTTCTCCTGGAATTGGAGTCACAGACGGTTCTCAGCCGCCATGTGGGTGCTGGGGATTGAACCCAGGTCCTCTGCAAGAGTGGTTGGTGCTCTCAACTGCTAGGCCATCCCTCCAGCCCCAATTTTTGGTTCTTAAGACAGGGTTTCATGTAGCTTAGGCTAGCCTTGAACTCAGGATTGTAGCTAGTTCTCTTGCCTGCCCCTCCTAAGCACTGGGATTATAGGTCTAGCTCACCATGCGTGGCTCCATCCTGTTTTAGAATCCTGTTTTAGACAGGCAGGTCTCTTTGAGTTTGAGGCCATCCTGGTCTATATAGCAAGTTCCAGGTCAGCCAGAGCTACATGGTAAGACTCTGCCTCTAAAAACAAAAGATACTATTGCTTGGAAATCTTTTGGGGGTGGAGAGTAAGGGGAAGCACTGTAGGGGTTGGGGGTGGTCAGGAGGAAGAGGAACTTGGGTTGCACTGATGGCAAAAGTCTTAATGGTGGTTTCTATAGGAAGAAGGTGGTGAGGCAAGTTAATCAGTCTCAAGATTGACTAGTTAAGATCATTTCAGATCTGAGTATAGGGCCTAATCAGTGTTGCTTGGTATGGGACCCTGGGGGAAGGCAGGGAGATAGTGTCTCAGGTGCAGGATGCTAGTAAAAGATACTTAGGAACTGGGGATATGGTTTACTGGTTGAGTGCTCGCCTAATATACCCAAGGTCTTGGGATTAATCTCTAGCATTGGGGGGACAATAAAAGTCTGGTGATGTAGCTCAAAGGGTAGAGTGCTTACCTAGCAGACATGAATCCCTGTATTTAATCCCCAGCACTGCACAAACCTGGCTTGATGATCCATGCCTGCAAACCCAGTACTTGGGAAGTGGAGGCGGGAGAATGAGTACAGCTTGGCTGTGTACACACCTGTAATCTACCACTGCGGAGGTTGTGGCATGAGGGTCTGGATTTTGAGGACAATCTAGCTGCATAGACTGTGCCCACACCCCCCCCACTGGTTGGTTGATGTTTTATGTGAAAGTTCTCCAGGCTGGCAGGTTGGCAGGTTGTTTAACTGTCCATCAGTGAGCTAGCCTTTGAGGGCTGTCCCCAGATGGTAACCGAAGTTCCAGATAGCCTGAGCATGAACAATACAGAAAACAAAATACAGTTCCCTGGGTAATAAGGCAAGGCTCTTCTCTGACTCTGAGCCCTTAAATCCCTAAATGAAATGGTGGGGATTACTGGAGCCCCCCACTTGGCAGAGGAGAGTCCTCCCTGGTATGCTTCTGAGTCTGCTACCAGCTGGCTTATGTTAGCCCAGGAGTGACCATGCACCTGGGGTCCCAGGAAGAGTCCTAGAGCTCTGGATCTGGGAGATGGTTCAGTGGCTACCATGCTTGCTGTAGAAGCAAAAGGACTTAAGTTCAGGTGCCCAGCTCCCATGTGATAAGAACGGGTACATCTGTAATCTCAGTGTAGGATGTTGGGTGGAGACAGAAGGGTGCCAGGGACTTGTTGTCCAGTCTAGTCTAGGAGTTCCAGATGCAGCGAGAGACCCTGTGTCAAAAAGTAGGAGGCCAGCGTGCTGGTACATAACTTCAATCCCACCACTAGGGAAGCAGAGGTAGGTAGTCTCTGTGAGAACCAGGCTGGTTGACATACTGAGTTCCAAGTGGTCTCTGTGAGAACCAGCCTGGTTTACATACTGAGTTCCAGGCCAGCCAGGGGTAGTAAGACTGTTTCCAAGAAAAAAAGGTGGAAGGGCTGGGGAGATGGTTCAGTGGTTAAAATGCAAACATGAGACTGCAGTTTGGATTCCCAGAGCCCTTGTAAATGCTGGGTAGATGTTGTGGCCTGCCTGTAATTCTGAGGCAAGCTGCTAGTGAGATCCTACTACATTGAATAAGGTGGAAGAACAAGTGAGGATGATTCTGGTTATTGACCTTCCTCTGTGTTGTGATGTTCCTGCCTCCTAGGTCACCAGCCTAGAGGCCCTAGGTATGGCAGTCCTGGGGGACAGGGGTAAAGGAGGGAAGTGGGAGGGAGCAGAGCGGTCCCCTAGACAGCAATGAACTAGAACAGATCCAAAGGCCTGGGAGTTGCATCAGTGAGCAAAACTCATTTATTGAAGGGGTTTTAAGCACTTAGACACTTTTGTCGGGCGCTTTGACCAGGAGGTGGGTGGGACAAAGGAGAAGCCTACATTTGTTCGGCCAAGTTTTTATGGCAGTAAAATAGTAGCCCTGCCCCCCACACCCAGATAAGCTTATGGCTTGTGCCACTTGCCTCCAGAGGATGGGGGACATGCCTCGGGAGGTATAAGGCTTGGGAATGCTGCTCTTCAAGCTACACTCCCCTGGGGGTTGGGGCTGTAGCTTCCTGATGTTCAGTATGGCGAGTGGGAGAGGCTCCCACCTCCTGCTGACCTACATCAGGTCTCCACATGCACACACATGCATCCCTTACCCCGTTTGCCCATACACATGCACAACCTACCCCCATGAAAGTGAAAAAAAAAGAAATGATTGTGGAAGACATCCAACTTAACTGGCTCTGAAGCCTGGTAGGGATGATGGGTGCAGAGGGAGGCAGTGTACAGCAGGAGGGCTTCGTGGAGATGGGCAAGGTTGCTGCTGGGACCTGCTCCCTCCCAGTCCCCACAGGAAGGTGGATGAGGTAGAGTCTAGGTTTGTGTAGTGTGTTGGGCCTGAGTCACTGCAAAGGCAGTTGGTACTGCAGCCATGATGGGAGGCATTGACTAGAGGCCTCCTGGGAGTGGGTGGGGAGGGGTTTTTCCCTTTCCCTGTAAACTGACTTGGGCCCCCAGCTTGACCAGCAGGATGCTCCCTATACTGGTCCTGCTGCAGAGAGCCGTGGTGGCTAATGCCAGTTGAGAGAGGAAAGGTGTGCTAGTTGCCATAGTGGCACACTCCTGTGACCCAGCACCTAGGAAGCTAAAGCAGGAAGACTGAGCTGGAGGCTGGCATGGGCTACATAGCAAGAGTATTAAAACAAAAGCCATGCATGGTGGCACATGCCTTTAATAGCAGCACTTGGGAGCCAGAGGCAGGCCAGCTTGGTCTACATTGGGAGTTCTAGGACAGCTGGGGCTACAGGGAGACCCCATCTCAAAAAAAAATAACCCCCCCCCAAATACTGGGACTATAGAGATGGCTCAGTGGTTAAGAGCACTGGCTGCTGTTCTAGAGAAAGCAGCTTCAGTTCTTTGCAGCCACACGATGGCTAACAACTGTAACTCCAGTTACAGATCTGATGCTGTCTTTAGGCTTCCACGGCCATTGCACATATTATGTGCAAGCAAAATACTTAACAACGAATAGCAATAAATAACTAAAAAATTAAAAATGTACAAGAAACTAGAATTTTTTCCTTCTAGGCTAGTTGAAGGTAGAGTCTTCACCACAACCATTTGCTGTGGACTGTCACCACAGGCCACAGGTGGCCAGGATGATCTGCTAGGATGGTATCAGATATGCATACTGGGCTGTGGATTCACATGTCACTAGTGAGCTAGAAACGTGGCAGGCTAGAGGTAAAGGGTCTTCACTTAGCCCAGCTCGCTCACCGCAGGACTGGTAGCTTTCCTGTTGACATCTGTGCACCTGGGTGGTACCCTGCTCTGCTGCCTCTGGGCCTCTGTTTCCCTTGGTGTGGACAGCTGCGGTCCCTGTTGGCTCCCTGTCTCCAAGGTGGAGCTCCCAGCTGTGAAAACATAGGACTCGTGTTCTGGACACATCTGTAGCCACCCTGTGGAAAGCAGGCCCGAGTGTTGAGTCTCTCTGCGTTAATCACAGAAGAACAGAACTGAGGAGGTGTCTCCTCCTCCCCTAAGCTGGGAGACTCCCGTCCACACGGCTTCTTCTGTGACGTGGAAGTCGGGTGTCCACATTTGGATTTGGCTATACTTTTTTTCCCCTCAGTTGACATCTTCTGATACTCGTGTGTCTTGTTTTTTTTTTATAAATTAAAAAATTTTATTAATTTTTGGTTCTTTTTAAAAAATTTTTTATTTATTTTTTATGTGTAGGTGTACGTCTGCATGTAGGCTTTTGCACCCGTGTCTTGCAATGCCGTGGAGGTCAGAAGAAATGTCGATTCCCCGGAACTGGAGTTCTCCTGGAATTGGAGTTACAGACGGTCTCGCCGCCATGGGTGCTGGGGATGAACCCAGGCCTCTGCAAGAGTGGTTGGTGCTCTCAACTTCTAGGCCATCCCTCCAGCCCCATTTTTGGTTCTTAAGACAGGTTTCATGTATAGGCTAGCCTTGAACTCAGGATTGTAAGCTAGTTTCTCTTGCCTGCCCCTCTAAGCACTGGGACTATAGGTCTAGCTCACCATGCGTGGCTCCATCCTGTTTTAGAATCCTGTTTTAGACAGGCAGGTCTCTTTGAGTTTGAGGCCAATCCTGGTCTATAATAGGCAAGTACCAGGTCAGCCAGAGCTACATGGTGAGACTCTGCCTCTAAAAACAAAAGATACTATTGCTTGGAAATCTTTTGGGGGTGGACAGTAAGGGGAAGCACTGTGGGGGTTAGGGGTGGTCAGGAGGAAGAGGAACTTGGGGTGCACTGATGGCAAAAGTCTTAATGGTGTTTTCTATAGGAAGAGGGTGGTGAGGCAAGTTAATCAGTCTCAAGATTGACTAGTTAAGATCATTTCAGATCTGAGTATAGGGCCTAATCAGTGTTGCTTGGTATGGGACCTTGCGGGAAGGCAGGGAGATAGTGTCTCAGGTGCAGGATGCTAGTAAAAGATACTTAGGGACTGGGGATATGGTTTACTGGTTGAGTGCTCGCCTAATATACCCAAGGTCTTGGGATTAATCTCTAGCATTGGGGGGACAATAAAGTCTGTGGATGTAGCTCAAAGGGTAGAGTGCTTACCTGGCAGACATGAATCCCTGTATTTATCCCCAGCACTGCACAAACCTGCCTTGATGATACATGTCTGCAAAACCCAGTACTTGCGAGGTGGAGGCGGGAGAATGAGTACAGCTTGGCTGTGTACACACCTGTAATCTACCACTGCGGAGGTTGTGCATGAGGGTCTGGATTTTGAGGAAAATCTAGCTACATAGACACATAGACTGTGCCCCCCCCCCACTGGTTGGGTGATGTTTATGTGACAGTTCTCCAGGCTGGCAGGTTGGCAGGTTGTTTAACTGTCCATCAGTGAGCTAGCCTTTGAGGGCTGTCCCCAGATGGTAACTGAAGTTCCAGATTGCCTGAAGCACCCTGGGGCCCGGCTTGTCTGCAGCTGGCTTCCAGCATGTGACTACTGTCCTCGTGAATGATGTTCTGGACTTGGGGCCTAAGGCCTCCCTTGTGCTCATCTCCCAGGCCCCAGTGCTGGCTCGTGCCCACCCAACAACTTCCAGTGTCATGCCAGCGGCTACTGTGTGCCCCTCTCCTGGCGCTGCGATGGGGCCCCAGACTGCTCTGATGGTAGTGACGAGGAGGAGTGCAGTAAGTGGCCAGGCCCTGTGGGCTTCCATGAGTAGGACTTCAGAACTGACACCAGTCAGGAGTGGGCCTGTTGAGAGGGCGTGGCTTTAGGAGCAGGCAGGTGGAGCTTTCAGAGTAGGGCCAGGTGGTGTGTGGGCCTTAGGAGCTGGGGTCTAGCCAGGCATGGTGGCACTCACCTTTAATTCCAGCTGTGTTTGCACAAGTATGTGTGGAGATGACAGGTTCCGTGGGGGTGTCTTTCTCTCTTGCTCTCCATCTTATTTTTTTCAGACTGTCTCTCACTGAACTTGGAGCTTGCAGTATCAGCTAGACTGCCTGACCAGGGGCTTCCAGGATCCCTTTATCCCTGCCCTCCTAGCATTGTGGTTAGATATATGTGCCCAGGTGCACTTGGCCTTTTACCTGAGAGCCGGGGACCAAATTCAGGTCCTCATGCTGTATAGCCAGTAGTTTACTCACAGTCACCTACCCGGCCCTGGGTCAGTTGTTTTTAGAAGTTAGGTGTATAGAGAATTGGTCCCCTGGAGTACTGGGCTTTCTTGGATGAATGCTTGGAACCTGACTTACTCTGCATTCCAGGGATTGAGCCACTGGTTGTTCTTCCTTGTTCGTGTGAGAACATCAGCAATTGCCCTGGTAGCTCTGACAACCTTCACAACTGCAGTCGCCAGCCTTGTCAGGAGGGCGAGGTGCCTTGCACGCTGGACAGTGTCTGTATCCCACACACATGGTGATGTGACGGCCACCCAGACTGTCCTGACTTCAGTGATGAGCTCAGTTGTGGTGCGTGCCCTGAGAGGTTGACATACCTCTGTGGGTCGGGAGGGCTGGCAGTTAGTTACTCAAGGACACCTGTCATCCTCCCCATGTGTGACTTGGTTGGGACATGGATCATGCATCCTCCCAGGCCTACATCCCTATGGAGGTGGGCAAGACATCATTAGGAATAGCCATCCCTACCCACTCTACTCAGTCTCGGATCATAATTCTCAAGAGCTGGGCACCTGGAACTCTAGTGTACCTTACTACCAAGCCTTGGGTACCTCTTCTCAACTACCTGGCTTATTGCAGAAACCAACACAGAAAGCAACAAGATCCTCCAGGAAGAGACCTCCACAACCACAGGGACCCCTGTGACCCTGGAGAATGCCACCTCTCTCTGGAATGCCACAGCTGCCTCTGTTGGGGACCCATCTGGAAATCCAAGTGCCTATGGGATTATTGCAGCCGGTGGTAAGACAGGTCTCTTGTGAGGGGCTTGCAGTGACTGGAGGGGGTGCAGATAGCAGAATATCTACTATTAGGAGGTCAGTGGGTAATATGGCTTCTGCCCTCTGTGTCCCACTCCTGACTGACTGTCTGTCCCCCACAGGGCTGCTGAGTGCCATCCTGGTCTCAGGTACCCTCCTCCTCCTGTTGTGGCTCAGAGGTCAAGGTCACCTGCCTCCGTCAGGGCTGTTGGTGGCGGTGAAGGAGTCCCTGCTGCTGTCTGAAAGGAAAACTTCGCTCTCTGAGGAGAAGCTGGCACTACCTGGCCTTGAGTGTAGTCAGACCCGGGTTTTGCAGTAAGAGCCGGGCAGAGCCACAGTAGCGGGCTCCAGGCAGCTGATGAACTTCTCAGCCCCCAGAGGCCTGGGCCCTTTTGGCTATAGAGAACCTTGACTTCCTTCTCCTTCAGAACATGGCCCTGGAGATTGGGGATTCTCAGATGCTCTGCTTGTATGCAGGGAGCTTGGATGAAGAACATGCCATAGTTGGAACTGAAGGGCAGGCCCAGGCTGCTCCATCCGAATGGGGCCTCGTGGGGCCCAGACACTCCTGCTGCTCACATGGATGGGTGCTCATTAAAATTCCTTCTCTTCCTCTGCTGCCTCTGGGCCTCTGTTTCCCTTGGTGTGGACAGCTGCAGTCCCTGTTGGCTCCCTCTCTCCAAGGTGGAGCTCCCAGCTGTGAAAACATAGGACTGTGTTCTGGACACATCTGTAGCCACCCTGTGGAAAGCAGGCCCGAGTGTTGAGTCTCTCTGCATTAATGGTGGGCTTCACAGAAGAACAGAACTGAGGAGGTGTCTCCTCCTCCCCTAAGCTGGGAGACTCCCGTCCACATGGCTTCTTCTGTGATGTGGAAGTTGGGTGTCCACATTTGGATTTGGCTATATTTTTTTTCCCCTCAGTTGGCATCTTCTGATACTCTTGTGTTTTTTTTTGTTGCTGTTGTTGTTTGTTTTTTATAAATTAAAAAATTTTATTTGTTTTTGGTTCTTTTTTTAAATTTTTTTTTAATTTATTTTTGGTATGTGTATGAATGTACTGTCCTGCAATGTAGGTCTGTGAACACCGTGTCGTGCAATGCCGTGGAGGTCGAAAGAGGATGTCGCGATTCCCCTGGAACTGGAGTTTCTGGAATTGGAGTTACAAGATGGTTTCAGCCGCGCATTGGGACTGGCCCGATTTGACCCAGGTCTCGCAAGAGTGGTTGGTGCTCTCACTGCTAGGCCATCCTCCAGCCCCAATTTTTTGGTTCTTAAGACAGGGTTTCATGTAGGCTTAGGCTAGCCCTTGAACTCAGATTTGTGATTCTCCTGCCTCCATCGTCTTAAGCACTGGGATTATAGGTCTAGCTCACCATGCATGGCTCCATCCTGTTTTAAGAAAATCCTGTTTTTAGACAGGTCCAGGTTCTTTTTGAGTTTTGAGGCCATCCTTGTCTATATAGCAAGTACCAGGTCAGCCAGAGCTACGGTTGAGACTCTGCCTCTAAAACAAAAGAATACTATTGCTTGGAAATCTTTTGGGGGTGGACAGTAAGGGGAAGCACTGTGGGGGTTAGGGGTGGTCAGGAGGAAGAGGAACTTGGGGTGCACTGATGGCAAAAGTCTTAATGGTGGTTTCTATAGGAAGAGGGTGGTGAGGCAAGTTAATCAGTCTCAAGATTGACTAGTTAAGATCATTTCAGATCTGAGTATAGGGCCTAATCAGTGTTGCTTGGTATGGGACCTTGCGGGAAGGCAGGGAGATAGTGTCTCAGGTGCAGGATGCTAATAAAAGATACTTAGGGACTGGGGATATGGTTTACTGGTTGAGTGCTCGCCTAATATACCCAAGGTCTTGGGATTAATCTCTAGCATTGGGGGGACAATAAAAGTCTGGTGATGTAGCTCAAAGGTAGAAGTGGCCTTACCTGGCAGACAGAATCCGCTGGATTGAACCCCAGCACTGCACAAACCTGGCCTTGATGATACATGCCTGCAAACCCAGTACTTGGGAGGTGGAGGCGGGAGAATGAGTGTGGCTTGGTTGTGCACACACCTGTAATGTACCACTGGGGGCATGAGGGTCTGGATTTTGAGGAAAATCTAGCTACATAGACACATAGACTGTGCCCCCCCACCCACCCACTGGTTGGGTGATGTTTTATGTGACAGTTCTCCAGGCTGGCAGGTTGGCAGGTTGTTTAACTGTCCATCAGTGAGATAGCCTTTCAGGGCTGTCCCCAGATGGTAACCGAAGTTCCAGATAGCCTGAGCATGAACAATACAGAAAACAAAATACAGTTCCCTGGGTAATAAGGCAAGGCTCTTCTCTGACTCTGAGCCCTTAAATCCCTAAATGAAATGGTGGGGATTACTGGAGCCCCCCACTTGGCAGAGGAGAGTCTTCCCTGGTATGGTTCTGAGTCTGCTATCAGCTGGCTTATGTTAGCCCAGGAGTGACCATGCACCTGGGGTCCCAGGAAGAGTCCTAGAGCTCTGGATCTGGGAGATGGTTCAGTGGCTACCATGCTTGCTGTAGAAGCAAAAGGACTTAATTTCAGGTGCCCAGCTCCCATGTGATAAGAACGGGTACATCTGTAATCTCAGTGTAGGATGTTGGGTGGAGACAGAAGGGTGCCAGGGACTTGTTGTCCAGTCTAGTCTAGGAGTTCCATGATGCGCGAGAGACCCTGTGTCAAAAAGTAGGAGGCCAGCGTGCTGGTACATAACTTTAAATCCCACCACTAGGGAAGCAGAGGTAGGTAGTCTCTGTGAGAACCAGGCTGGTTGACATAACTGAGTTCCAAGTGGTCTCTGTGAGAACCAGCCTGGTTTTTTACATACTGAGTTTCCAGGCCAGCCAGGGGTAAGTAAGACTGTTTCCAAGCAAAAAAGGTGGAAGGGATTGGGGAGAATGGTTCAGTGGTTAAAAATGCAAACTGAGCTTGCAGTTTGGATTCCCAGAGCCCTTGTAAATGCTGGGTAGATGTTGTGGCCTGCCTGTAATTCTGAGGCAAGCTGCTAGTGAGATCCTACCACACTGAATAAGGTGTAAGAACAAGTGAGGATGATTCTGGTTATTGACCTTCCTCTGTGTTGTGATGTTCCCACCTCCCAGGTCACCAGCCTAATGGCCCTAGGTATGGCAGTCCTGGGGGACAGGGGGCAAGGAGGGAGTGGAGGGAGCAGAAGACAGTCTCCTAGAGAGCAATGAAACTAGAACAGATCCAAAGGCCTGGGAGTTGCATCGTTGGCAAGCAAAACTCATTTATTGAAGGGGTTTAAGCACTTAGACACTTTTGTCGGGCTCTTTGACTTGGAGGTGGGTGGGACAAAGGAGAAGCCTACATTTGTTCGGCCAAGTTTTTATGGCAGTAAAATAGTAGCCCTGCCCCCCACACCCAGATAAGCTTATGGCTTGTGCCACTTGCCTCCAGAGGATGGGGGACATGCCTCGGGAGGTATAAGGCTTGGGAATGCTGCTCTTCAAGCTACACTCGCTGGGGGTTGGGGCTGTAGCTTCCTGATGTTCAGTATGGCGAGTGGGAGAGGCTCCCACCTCCTGCTGACCTACATCAGGTCTCCACATGCACACACATGCATTCCCTTACCCGTGCCCATTACACCATGCACAACCTACCCCCCATGAAAGGAAAAAAAAAGAAATGATTGTTGGAAGACATCCAACTTAACTGCTCTGAAGCCTGGTAGGGGATGATTGGGTGCATGAGGGAGGCATGTACAGCAGGAGGGCTTCGTGGAGATGGCAAGGTTTGCTGCTGGGACCTGCTCCCTCCCAGTCCCCACCAGGAAGGTGGATGAGGTAGAGTCTAGGTTTGTGTAGTGCTGTTTGGCCTGAGTACGCAAAGGCAGTTGGTACTGCAGCCATGATGGGAGGCATTGACTAGAGGCCTCCTGGGAGTGGTGGGGAGGGTGTTTTCCCTTGTCCTGTAACTGACATTGGGCCCCCAGCTTGACCAGCAGGATGCTCCCTATACTGGTCCTGCTGCAGAGAGAGCCGTGGTCACTAAGTGCCAGTTGAGAGAGGGAAAGGTGGTGCTAGTTGCCATAGTGGCACACGCCTGTGACCCAGCCACCTAGGAGCTAAAGGAGAAGGACTGTAGTGGAGGCCTGGCATGGGCTACATAGCAAGGTATTAAAACAAAAGCCATGCATGGTGTGCACATGCCTTTATCCCAGCAGTTGGTGGATACAAGCTAGTGATTGTTATGAGCCAGCTCTGGTCTAACATGGGAGTTCTTAGACAGCTGGGCTTACAGGGAGACCGCCATCTCAAAAAACAAATAAAACCCCCCCCCAAATCTGCGGACTCTAAGATGGCTCAGTGGTTAAGAGCACTGGCTGCTGTTCTAGGAGAAGCAGGCTTCAGTTCTTTGCAGCCACACGATGGCTAACGACTGTAAACTCCAGTTCATGATACTGATGCTGTCTTTAAGGCTTCCCACGGCCATTTGCACATATATGTGCAAGCAAAATACTTAACAACGAATAGCAATAAATATAAATAAAGTAGAAACTGAATTTTTTCCTTCTAGCTAGTTGAAAAGGTAGAGTTCTTCACCACTAACCATTTGTCTGTGGACGTGTCACCACAGGCCAACAGTGCCAGGATGATCTGCTCAGGATGGATAGATTATGCTGACTGGCTGTGGATTCACATGTCACTAAGTGAGCTAGAAATCGTGGCAGGCTAGAGGTAAGGGTCTTCACTTAGCCCAGCTCGCTCACCGCAGGAACTGGTAGCTTTCCTTTGACATCTGTGCACCTGGGTGGTACCGCTGCAAGTTGGTGAGCACCTGGGACCTCAGTTGTTCTTGGTAGGTGGTATCTGAGCAAGGACAGTGGAGCCCATCTTTCTTCCTTGAGAGCTGGGATGTGCAGGGATTCATTTCCCTTTACTCTGTACCCCAAGACCCAGCTTGGAGGCAGGAGTGCGACAGCTCCGCTCCATGACTCCTCTGCCCTCCTCTGGAAGGGCAGGAAAGTGTGCTTCCATCCACTCCAGGCTGTTCTGTCCCCTGCCTGTGGTGCTGAGCTAGAAGTCTGCCTCTCTTCACTCCCTTAGTCCCTCCCCCTCCACATTCTCTTCCCTGTTCCCGCTTTCCCATCTCCTCATTTCTCTGGAGAGGGCGTGGGTGAGCAAGGCGTGGCAGGCTGCCTTGAAGGCCGCCCTGTCCCTCAACCTGGCTTGTTCACCCTAGGGCCACTGATTTTGTTTCGCAGTGACATCTGTGCATCTACTATTTGTGGACATCCTGGGACTTGGGTTGTAGTCATTCAACAGTGCATGTTTTATGCTGACAGCTCTTATCCTGCCCGTAAGAATCAGCCCTGTGAGCCATGGCCAGGAAACTGGGCTACAACAGGAACAGGGGAGGGGATTTGGGGGTGTGGCTCAGTTGGTTTAGTGCTTGCTTAGCATGTACAAGACCTTGGGTTCCATCTCTGCAGCACACTCACCGTGTGTGTGGAGGTGCATCTGTCCACCCAGCTTGGAAGTTGGAGGCAGGAGTCAGACAGTGCAGGTCATCACTTTATCTACACAGTGGACATAGACTCCTGTCTGCAAAAAAAAAAAAAAACACAACACACAAAAAGACAATCCCGGGCTGGAGGGGTGGCCTATGCGTTAAGAGCACCAGACCACTCTGCAGAGGACGTCCAGGTTCAATCCCAGCAGCACCCAATGGCGGCTGAGACCGTCTGTAACTCCAATTCCAGAGAAACATCCAGTTCCAAGGGAATCTGGAGACCTCTTCTGACCTCCGGGCAATTCGCACGAACAGGTGAAGAGAACTAGACCATGTCAGACAGCACATTCATACACATAAAAAATAATAAAATAAAATAAAAAAATCCCCCAAATAGACAAAGAAATAGAATAGAGGGTGGACCAGGTCTTTTTTTTTTTTTTTTTTTTATTCATTTTTTATGTCTATGAAATGTACTGTCTGACATGTAGGTTTGTGCACCTGTGTTCGTGCAAATGCCCGCGGAAGGTCAGAAGAGGTGTCTGGATTGCCTGGAAACTGGAGTTAAAGACGGTTTTCATCCACCATGTGGGTGCTGGGGATCGAACCCGGGTCCTCTGCAGGAGCAGTCGGTGCTCTTAACCACTAGGCTATCTCTCCAGCCCAACAGGTTCTTGTGAAAGGACTGTGGAGCCCAGGTATTTCTTGAGAGGCTGAATCTGCACGGATTATATCCCCCTTACAAAGACCCAGTTTGTAGACAGGAAAGGGGACACGATCCCCCTCCCAACTCTAGCTCCACTGGTCCTTCTTTGTCCTGTCCTCTTTACCCAAGAAGCACAGAAACCTGCTTCCTTTCACTCCATGATGTTGAGACCTCTGTCTGTGGTGCTGAGCTAGAAGATTTGCCCCTTGCCTCCCCTCTCCTCCTCCTTCCCTCCCCTCCTCTCCTCTCTCTTCTCCTCTTTTTCATCGCTCTCTGCTATTCTGTCATTTCCTCTTGCCTTCGTCTCTAACTCTGAGACAGTATCTTATGTAGCCCATAGTGGTCTTGAAGTGCCTGTGTAGCTGAGGATGATCTTCCTGCTTGCATCTCCCAAGTGTTGGGATATACCACCATAACTGGCTTTGTGAAGTGCTGGGGCTCTAACCCAGGGCTTCGTGTACAGGAGACACTCTACCAACTGAACTGCATCCATAGCTCCTCCCTCGATTCTTTTCCTCTACTTTTATTGTGCTTAGGGTAAGGGTGGTCCAGTCTCAGTCACAACGGGGCAGGATTCCCAGGTACCTTGAGTGCCATTCTCAGCATAGGTCCTGGACTGTGATCAGGGTGTCGGCGAGCCCATGAAGTCAGTGTGGGCACAGGTCTGGTCATGTGGTGGGTGAAGGCTCAGTCAGTTCTGAAGGGTGTCATGGCCCTCTGAGAAGTGTGTACCAGGGAAGATGGGGGGGGAGTGCTATTCTGCATCCTTGTCCAATTCTGATCATTTTTTACACCCCCCCCTTTGTTAAGGAGGAAAATTCACATAACTGAAAACTAACCATTAACCATCTCAAAGTGCACAATTCATTGACATTTAGAACATTCACAGTGTTGGTGCATTTACCACCTTTTTCTAGTTCTGAGAGATTTTCATCACCTCAGAGGAACCCCGACCCCATGGGATTTGGTGGTGAACTCCTGTAATCTCCGCACTTAGAGATCACAACTTCCTGAGGCAGGAAGATGACAAGTTTGAGGTCAGCACCAGAACAGAGCACTGGAGAGATGGCTCAGTGGTTTAGAGCACATGCTGCTATTGCAAAGGCCCCAGGTTCAGTTCCCAATGCCCAAATGGTGACTGACAAAAGTTTCCAGTTCAGGGAATCTGGCCTCCACAGACATTGCATGCAAATGTGCGCTTAACACGTATGCCAACATTCATACACATAAAATAAAAAAATAAGTCTGAGCTGGGTGTGATGGCACATGCCTTTGATTCCTGCACTGGGGAGGCACAGGCAGATGGATCTCTGTGAGTTTGAAGTCAGCCTGGTCTACACAGCAAGTTCCAGGCCACCCATGGCTACATAGAGAGACCTATTAAAGAAAAAAAAAAATCTAGAAATAAAACAAACCAACAAAACCCAAAAAAGTAAAAATGAAACCCATTAGTATTTGTCTCAACCCCTCTCTCAGCCCCTCCAACCGCCAGTCCGTTTTTGTCTTTATGGATCACCACTTCTAGAGTTTTTACATGAATGGAATCGTAACACACACACACCACACACCACCACATATGCACATGTGTGGTGTGTATATGTGCCTCTTATACATTTATTTATTTTTATGTGTGCTATGCCGTGGTCCACGCCATGGTGCCTTGTATGGAGGTTAGAGGACAACTTGTGGCCCAATTTTGGGTCCTGGAGTTGAACTCAGGTTGCCAGCTTGGTGCAAACACCTGACTCACTGAACAATCTACAATCATTGAAAGTGACTTGAAACTCTTGGTCCCACTTCTGAGTGCTGGGATGAAAGGCATGCACCACCTCATCATGTGAATTTTTCTTTTTTATTTATTTAAAATATTTTTTTTTTTTTTTTTTTTTTTTTTTTTTTTTTTTTTTTTTTGTTTAGTGTTTTGCAATTCCCAAAGAGGTCAGAGAGGGCGATGGATCCCCTGGAAGTGGAGTTACGAATGGTGGTTAGCAGCCNCAGTTGGTACTGCAGCCATGATGGGAGGCATTGACTAGAGGCCTCCTGGGAGTGGATGGAGAGGGAGTTTTCCCTGTCCCTGTGAACTGACACTTGGGCCCCCAGCTTGACCAGCAGGATGCTCCCTGTACTGGTCCTGCTGCAGAGAGCCATGGTGGCTAATGCCAGTTGAGAGAGGAAAGGTGTGCTAGTTGCCATAGTGGCACACTCCTGTGACCCAGCACCTAGGAAGCTAAAGCAGGAAGACTTTGAGCTGGAGGGTGGCATGGGCTACATTAGCAAGAGTATTAAAACAAAAGCCATGCATGGTGGCACATGCCTTTAATAGCAGCACTTGGGAGCCAGAGGCAGGCCAGCTTGGTCTACATTGGGAGTTCTAGGACAGCTGGGGCTACAGGGAGACCCCATCTCAAAAAAAAGTACCCCCCCAAAAAAAACTGGGACTAGAGAGATGGCTCAGTGGGTTAAAGAGCACTGGCTGCTGTTCTAGAGAATGCAGCTTCAGTTCTTTGCAGCCACACATGGCTAACACTGTAACTCCAGTTACGATCTGATGTGTCTTTAGGCTTCCACGGCCATTGCACATGTTATGTGCAAGCAAAATACTTACAAGAATAGCAATAAATAACTAAAAAATTAAAAATGTACAAGAAACTGAATTTTTTTCCTTCATAGGCTAGTTGAAGGTAGAGTCTTCACCACTACCATTTGCTGTGGACTGTCACCACAGGCCACAGGTGGCCAGGATGATCTGCTAGGATGGTATCAGATATGCATACTGGGCTGTGGATTCACATGTCACTGGTGAGCTAGAAACGTGGCAGGCTAGAGGTAAAGGGTCTTCACTTAGCCCAGCTCGCTCACCGCAGGACTGGTAGCTTTCCTGTTGACATCTGTGCACCTGGGTGGTACCCTGCAGTTTGTGAGCACCCTGGTACTTCAGTTGTTCTTGTAGGTGGTATCTGTGCGAGGACAGTGGAGCCCATCTTTCTTCCTTGAGAGCTGGGATGTGCAGGGATTCATTTCCCTTTACTCTGTACCCCAAGACCCAGCTTGAAGGCAGGAGTGCGACAGCTCCGCTCCATGAGTCCTCTGCCCTCCTCTGGAAGGGCAGGAAAGTGTGCTTCCATCCACTCCAGGCTGTTCTGTCCCTGCTGTGGTGCTGAGCTAGAAGTCTGCCTCTCTTCACTCCCTTAGTCCCTCCCCCTCCACATTCTCTTCCTTGTTCCCACTCTCCCATCTCCTCATTTCTCTGGAGAGGGTGTGGGTGAGCAAGGCGTGGCAGGCTGCCTTGAAGGCCGCCAACCTGGCTTGTTCACCCTAGGGCCGCTGATTTTGTTTCACAGTGACATCTGTGCATCTACTATTTGTGGACATCCTGGGACTTGGGTTGTAGTCATTCGACAGTGCATGTTTTATGCTGACAGCTCTTATCCTGCCCCTAAGAATCAGCCCTGTGAGCCATGGCCAGGAAACTGGGCTACAACAGGAACAGGGGAGGGGATTTGGGGGTGTGGCTCAGTTGGTTTAGTGCTTGCTTAGCATGTACAAAACCTTGGGTTCCATCTCTGCAGCACACTCACCGTGTGTGTGGAGGTGCATCTGTCCACCCAGCTTGGAAGTTGGAGGCAGGAGGAGTCAGCAGTTGAGGGTCCTCCTTGGTTATCTAGCCTGCATGAGACTCGACTGCACAACCTACAACACACAAAACACACAAAAAAGACACTAACACAAACCAACCTAAGCCAGGGATTTTAAAGTAAGCAACACAACCAGCCTTGCAAGGACCCAGGTTCATCCCCAAGCACCCACATGCGAAAGGCTGAGAAACCGTCTGTAACTCCAATTCCAGGAGAAACCCAGTTGCAAGGGAATCCAAGACCCTCTTTCTGACCTCCGCGGCATTGCACGACAGGGTGCAGAAAAGAGAAAAACCATAAAACATCAGACAGCCATTCATACACATAAAAAATTAAAATAATAAAAAAATAACCCCCAAATAGAGAAAGAAAAAATAAGAACGGCGGACAGGTTCTTGTTTTTTTTTTTATTTATTCATTTTTTTATGTGTATTAATATGTACTGTCTGCATGTAGATTTTGGGCACCTGTGTCGCTGTGCAATGCCGCGGAGGTCAGAAAAAAGAGGTGTCGGAATTCCCTGGAACTGGAGTTAAAGACGGTTTCATCCACCAATAGGGTGCTAGGGATCGAACCCGGGTCCTCTGCAGGAAGCAGTCGGTGCTCTTAACCACTAGCTATCTCTTCAGCCGACAGGTTCTTGTGAAAGGACTGTGGAGCCAGGTATTCTTGAGAGCCTGAATCTGCACGGATTATATCCCCCTTACGAAGACCCAGTTTGTAGACAGGAAAGGGGACACGATCCCCCTCCCAACTCTAGCTCCACTGGTCCTTCTTTGTCCTGTCCTCTTTACCCAAGAAGCACAGAAACCTGCTTCCTTTCACTCCATGATGTTGAGACCTCTGTCTGTGGTGCTGAGCTAGAAGATTTGCCCCTTGTCTCCCCTCCCCTCCTCCTTCCCTCCCCTCCTCTCCCCTCTCTTCTCCTCTTTTTCATCGCTCTCTGCTATTCTGTCATTTCCTCTTGCCTTCGTCTCTGAGACAGTATCTTATGTAGCCCATAGTGGTCTTGAAATGCCTATGTAGCTGAGGATGATCTTCCTGCTTGCATCTCCCAAGTGTTGGGATATACCATCATAACTGGCTTTGTGAAGTGCTGGGGCTCTAACCCAGGGCTTCATGTACAGGAGACACTCTACCAACTGAACTGCATCCATAGCTCCTCCCTCGATTCTTTTCCTCTACTTTTATTGTGTTTAGGGCAAGGGTGGTCCAGTCTCAGTCACAACGGGGCAGGATTCCCAGGTACCTTGAGTGCCATTCTCAGCCTAGGTCCTGGACTGTGATCAGGGTGTCGGCGAGCCCATGAAGTCAGTGTGGGCACAGGTCTGGTCATGTGATGGGTGAAGGCTCAGTCAGTTCTGAAGGGTGTCATGGCCCTCTGAGAAGTGTGTACCAGGGAAGATGGGGGGGGGGATGCTACTGTGCATCCTTGTCCAATTCTGATCATTTTTTACACCCCCCTTTGTTAAGGAGGAAAATTCGCATAACTAAAAATTAACCATTAACCATCTCAAAGTGCACAGTTCATTGACATTTAGAACATTCACAGTGTTGTTGCATTTACCACCTTTGTCTAGTTCTGAGAGATTTTCATCACCTCAGAGGAACCCCAACCCCATGGGATTTGGTGGTGGACTCCTGTAATCTCAGCACTTAGAGATCACAACTTCCTGAGGCAGGAAGATGACAAGTTTGAGGTCAGCCTGGGCTACACAGACCCTGTGTCAAAACCAGAACAGGGCACTGGAGAGATGGCTCAGTGGTTTAGAGCACATGCTGCAATTGCAAAGGCCCCAGGTTCAGTTCCCAATGCCCAAATGCTGACTGACAAAAGTTTCTAGTTCAGGGGATCTGGCCTCCACAGACATTGCATGCAAATGTGCGCTTAACACGTATGCCAACATTCATACACATAAAATAAAAAAATAAGTCTGAGCTGGGTGTGATGGCACATGCCTTTGATTCCTGCACTGGGGAGGCAGAGGCAGATGGATCTCTGTGAGTTTGAAGTCAGCCTGGTCTACACAGCAAGTTCCAGGCCACCCATGGCTACATAGTGAGACCCTATTTCAAAAGAAAAAAAAATCCAGAAAATAAAACAAAACCAACAAAACCCAAAAAAGTAAAAATGAAACCATTAGTATTTGTCTCAACCCCTCTTCTCAGCCCCTCCAACAGCCAGTCAGTTTCTATCTTTATGGATCCACCTATTCTAGAGTTTTTACATGAATGGAATCGTAACACACACACACACACACACACACGCATCCACGCACATGTGTGGTGTGTATATGTGCCTCTTATGCATTTATTTATTTTTATGTGTGCATATGCAGTGGTCCACGCCATGGTGTGTTGTATGGAGGTTAGAGGACAACTTGTAGCCCAATTTTGGGTCCTGGAGTTGAACTCAGGTTGCCAGCTTGGTGGCAAGCACCTTGACTCACTGAACAATCTCACTAATCATATGAAAGTGACTTGAACTCTTGGTCCCACTACTTGAGTGCTGGGATGAAAGGCATGCACCACCATATCTGGTGATTTTTCTTTTTATTTATTTAAAAATTCTTGACTTTTATGTGTGTGGGTGTCTTGCCTGCATGTGAATAAGTGCCCCATGTATGGGCAATGCCCAAAGAGGTCAGAAGAGGGCGATGGATCCCCTGGAAGTGGAGTTACAAATGGTGGTTAGCCACCATGTGGGTGTTGGGAACTGAACCTGGTTCCTCCACAAGAGCAGCCAGTGCTGACCATTCTCTCCAGCCCCTCTCTCTCTCTCTCTCTCTCTCTCTCTCTCTCTCTCTCTCTCTCTCTCCATTCTTAATATATTAATTAATTAATTAATTAGATCTTTCGAGACAGGGTCTCCCGCAGCCCCAGCTGTTGGAACTCACTCTGTAGACCAGCTTGGGCCTTGAACTCACAAAGATCCGCCTGCACTCTGCCTCCCAAGTGCTAGGATTAAAGGTATTTATTTATTTATTTATTTATTTATTTATTTATTTATTGCCATATGGTCTCACTATCTTCAGGTGGTTTGGAGTCCCTGTGCTTGGAACTTGGGGTAATCCTCGTGCCTCAGCCTCACAAGAGTGAACGGCCTCACCTGGTTTCACATGTGATAACTGTGGCCGGCCTTCCCCTGTATTTTCCAGTGTGGTTTGAGCTGCAGCATGTGCCAGTGCTTCGTTCTGTTTATGGCTCAGCCATGTCTCTGGGTGTGGACTGACTGCATCTCGCTGTTCACTCTGAGCTGCTGGGCAGCAGGGCCGCTGCCATTGGCTCAGCCATGTCTCCTGCTGTGCACTGACTGCATCTCGCTGCTCACTCTGAGCTGCTGGGCAGCAGGGCCGCTGCCATTGGCTCTGCTCATTTTTATGGGAGGAAAAATTCAAGTGCATGAGCTCAAAGTCACCAGCGTTTGAGCTGAGATTATTTATTTATTTATTTATTTATTGATGATTGATTGATTGATTGATTGATTGTCTTTTTGAGACAGGGTCTCTCTGTAGCCCCAGCTGGCCTGGAACTGGAGCTCACTGTATAGACCAGGCTGGCCTTGTACTCACAGAGATCCACTTGGCTCTGACTCCCAAGTGCTGGGATTAAAGGCGTGCACCAACACACCCAGCCCCAGTTCTTCCTTTTAAATAAAACAAAAATCTGCTGTCCCTAGGGGTGGGTGGCATGTTTCTCATGGTGCATCCAGTTGCTTCTCCATGCCCATTGCTCCGTGAAGGTGAGAGTGTACCACCACTTTTGTCCATCCTTCTAGGCAGGATTTGGGGAGGGATGACTAATGAAGGCTCTGGCTGGCAGCACCTGAAGCCTTTTGAACCCTGCCTGCTGCTCCCAGAGAACCAGGGAGGCAAATCCTCCATCGTGGGTGACCAGATTCCTTCCCTGATCTACAACTTTGCTAGAGACTGCTTCGGATGCACCAGGTCCTGTCCCCGGCTGCCTGGATGCCTTCCCCCTGCTCTCTGCCTACGTGGCGCGTTTCCTTGGCCGTCCCAAGATTAAGGCCTTCCTGGCCTCTCCTGACCACATGAACCGTCCCATCAATGGCAATGGCAAACAGTGAGGGCTGCGGGTCCCTGGAGGCTGCCTGCCACCCTTTCCCCTGAACTAATAAAGTTTGCAAGACAGAAAAAAATCTATTTTTATTTTGGTGTATGAGTGTCTTGCCTGAATGTATGTAAGTGTTCCCATGTGTACAGTAGCCAAGGAGGCTAGAAGATGGTGTTGGAACCCCTGGAACTGGAATTATGGATGGTTTTTAGCTATTATGTGGGTGCTGGGGACCAGATCCAGGTCCTGCAGTAGCAGCCAGTCCTCTTAACAGCTGATCCATCTCTCTAACCCCTTTTTCCTTTCCTTTCCTTTCCTTTCCTTTCCTTTCCTCTTTCCTTCCTTCCATTTCCTTTCCTTTCCTTCTTTCCTTCCTTTCCTTTCCTTCTCCTTCCTTTCCGTTTTCCGCTTTTCGTTTTTCCTTTTCCCTTTCCTCTTTCTCCCTCTTTTCTTCTCTCTTTCTCTTTTCTTTTCTTCTTCTTTTTTTCTTTTCTTTTCTTTCTTTTCTTTTCTTTTCTTTTTCTTTTCTTTTTCTTTCTTTTGACAGGCTGGGTTTCCCCACTGGTCTGTGTAGCAGACTGTAGTTTTGAACCCCTGATGCTCCTGTCTCACTTCTCCAGTGCTGAGTCGACAAGGGTGGCAGCATGCTCTCACTTTACGTTGTGCTGGAGCTGGAGCTCAGAACTTTGTGCATCCCAGGTAAACACTGCTAACAGAGCTTAAAATTTTTTTTTATTAATTTAAGTTGAACTTTAGAGTTCACATAGCATCAAAGTAACATAAATGAAACTTGTGATCCAAAAAAAGCATAAAATACAGTGATACTTTACATGAAAATTCCATTTTTTTCTCCAACTTGTTATGACTTTTTCTATCTACTATCTCTATCATCTACTATCATATCTATCTATCTATCATACAACATTACACAATCACCTGAATGGGACAATTTCTTTCATTTCTTTCTTTCTTTCGTTCTTTCTTCTTGCTTTTCTTCCTTCTTTCTTTCTTTCTTTTATATTAATTTACTTATTTCTGTCGGTATGAATGTACTGCCTGCATGCAAGTTATGTGCACCCGTGTCGTGCAATTGCCGCGGAGGTCAGACGAGGGGGATGTCGGATTTCCCTGGAACTGGAGTTCTGGAATTGGAGTTCTCCTGGAATTAGAGTTCTCGGCCGCCATGTGGTGCTGGGGATCGAACCCAGGGTCCTCGGTAAGCAGCGATCGGTGGCTGAACCGCTAGGCCACTCTCTCCGACCCTCTTCTTTCTTTCTTCTTTTCTTTCTTACTTCTTTCTCTTCTTTATTTATTTCTTTCTTTCTTTATGTCTTTCTGTCTTTCTTTGTNCAGCTGGCTTATGTTAGCCCAGGAGTGACCATGCACCTGGGGTCCCAGGAAGAGTCCTAGAGCTCTGGATCTGGGAGATGGTTCAGTGGCTACCATGCTTGCTGTAGAAGCAAAAGGACTTAAATTCAGGTGCCCAGCTCCCATGTGATAAGAACGGGTACATCTGTAATCTCAGTGTAGGATGTTGGGTGGAGACAGAAGGGTGCCAGGGACTTGATGTCCAGTCTAGTCTAGGAGTTCCAGATGCAGCGAGAGACCCTGTGTCAAAAAGTAGGAGGCCAGCGTGCTGGTACATAACTTCAATCCCACCACTAGGGAAGCAGAGGTAGGTAGTCTCTGTGAGAACCAGGCTGGTTGACATACTGAGTTCCAAGTGGTCTCTGTGAGAACCAGCCTGGTTTACATACTGAGTTCCAGGCCAGCCAGGGGTAGTAAGACTGTTTCCAAGCAAAAAAGGTGGAAGGGCTGGGGAGATGGTTCAGTGGTTAAAATGCAAACATGAGACTGCAGTTTGGATTCCCAGAGCCCTTGTAAATGCTGGGTAGATGTTGTGGCCTGCCTGTAATTCTGAGGCAAGCTGCTAGTGAGATCCTACCACACTGAATAAGGTGTAAGAACAAGTGAGGATGATTCTGGTTATTGACCTTCCTCTGTGTTGTGATGTTCCTGCCTCCTAGGTCACCAGCCTAGAGGCCCTAGGTATGGCAGTCCTGGGGGACAGGGGGCAAGGAGGGAAGTGGGAGGGAGCAGAGCAGTCTCCTAGACAGCAATGAACTAGAACAGATCCAAAGGCCTGGGAGTTGCATCAGTGAGCAAAACTCATTTATTGAAGGGGTTTTAAGCACTTAGACACTTTTGTCGGGCTCTTTGACCAGGAGGTGGGTGGGACAAAGGAGAAGCCTACATTTGTTCGGCCAAGTTTTTATGGCAGTAAAATAGTAGCCCTGCCCCCCGCACCCAGATAAGCTTATGGCTTGTGCCACTTGCCTCCAGAGGATGGGGGACATGCCTCGGGAGGTATAAGGCTTGGGAATGCTGCTCTTCAAGCTACACTCCCCTGGGGGTTGGGGCTGTAGCTTCCTGATGTTCAGTATGGCGAGTGGGAGCGGCTCCCACCTCCTGCTGACCTACATCAGGTCTCCACGTGCACACACATGCATCCCTTACCCCGTTTGCCCATACACATGCACAACCTACCCCCATGAAAGTGAAAAAAGAAGAAATGATTGTGCAAGACATCCAACTTAACTGGCTCTGATGCCTGGTAGGGATGATGGGTGCAGAGGGAGGCAGTGTACAGCAGGAGGGCTTCTTGGAGATGGGCAAGGTTGCTGCTGGGACCTGCTCCCTCCCAGTCCCCACAGGAAGGTGGATGAGGTAGAGTCTAGGTTTGTGTAGTGTGTTGGGCCTGAGTCACTGCAAAGGCAGTTGGTACTGCAGCCATGATGGGAGGCATTGACTAGAGGCCTCCTGGGAGTGG
>VZQC01012337.1:6037-41308 GCA_009823505.1 Rhizomys pruinosus
AAAAAAAAAAAAGAGTTACCTTGAGGCCAGGCGTGCTGGCACATGCCTTTAATCCTAGCACTTGGGAGGCAGAGGCAGGCGGATTTCTGTGAGTTCAAGGCCAACCTGGTCTACAGAGTGAGTTCCAGGACAGCTGGAGCTACAGGGAGACCCTGTCTCGAAAAGAAAAAAAAAAAGTTACCTTGAAAAGGCAGGCATGAGGGGCTGGAGGGATGGCCTAGCGGTTAAGAGCGCCGACCGCTCTTGCAGAGGACCCGGGTTCGATCCCCAGCACCCACATGGCGGCTGAGAACCGTCTGTGACTCCGGTTCCAGGAGAACTCCAGTTCCAGGGGAATTGGAGACCCTCTTCTGACCTCCGCGGCATCGCACGACACGGGTGCGCAGACCTGCATGCAGACAATACATTCATACACATAAAAATAAATAAATAAACAAAATTAAAAAAAATAAATAAATAAATAAATAAATAAAAAATTGTTAAAAAAATCTACTTTAAAAAAATAATATTCCTTAAGTAATCTAGCTAAGTTGCAGTTGCTTAATAGTTGTAGGATCTGGCTGTAGATTTTTTATACTGGAAAATTCTACATATATTTTATGTAAAAATAAGGGCACTACAACCCTTTTATTTAAAAAAACTTTTTTTGAATTGTACTGATTTGATTGATTATACTGTGGATTTAACAAAGAGGCTTTTTTAAATAATTTTTTATGTGTATGAATGTACTGTCTGCATGTAGGTCTGTGCGCCCATGTTGTGCAATGCCGAGGAGGTCAGAAGAGGGTGTTGGATTCCCCTGGGACTGGAGTCAAAGATCGTTTTCAGCCACCATGTGGGTGGGTGCTGGGGATCCAAACTGGGTCTGCTGCAAGAGCAGTCGGTGCTCTTAACTGTTAGGCTATCTCTCCAGCCCCAAACCCTTTTATTTTTATTTTATTGTATGAGTGTAAGTGCAAGTGTGTAAGTCTACCCATGTCATCCAGTGTCTACAGAGGTCAGAAGAAGGTTTTGGATTCCCCTGGAACTGGAATTACAGTTGGTTGTTATCTGCCATGTGGGTTTCTAGGAATCAGAATCTAACCCAGGTCCTCTGCAAAAGCAACCACTGCTCTTAACCCCTGAGCCGTCTCTCCACCCCCAGAACCCCTTTTCTTATGACATTTTCTCTATTAAAAATAAATATTCACTCATAACTTCCACTTAATAATTCACGACCCAGGTTTGGTGGTTCATGCCTTTAATCACAGCACTCAGGATGCAGAGGCAGGTAGATCTCCATTTGAGGTCAGTCTGATCCACATAGTGAGCTCTAAACTAGCCAGGACTACATAGTGAGACATATTCTTTCTCTCTCTCTCTCTCTCTCTCTCTCTCTCTCNAAATAAAAATAAAAATAAATAAACACTGCTCTTCTGAATTTTTATTTATTTTTATTTTATGTGTATGAATGTTTTGCTTGCATATAAGTAAGTGAACCACATGTATGCAATGCCCACGGAGGTCAGAGAGGGCATCAGATCCCCTGGAACTGGAGTTATAGGTGATTATTAGCCACCATGTGGGTGCTGAGAACCAAACCCTGGTCCTCTGAAACAGTAGCCAGTGCTCTTAACTGCTGAGCCATCCCTCTAGCTCCTCACTATGCTGTACTTGTGAGGTGACTACCTAGCAATTTTGAGGCAAGCCTGGGCTGTAATTAGACTATTTATTTATTTGTTTATTTATTTTTTATGTGTATGAATGTACTGTCTGCATGTAGGTTGGTGCATCTATGTCATGCAATGCTTCAGAGGTCAGAAGAGGGTGTCGGATTCCCCCTGGAAGGTTCTTAGCTGCCATGTGGATGCTGCGAATCAATCCCGGGTCCTCTGCAAGAGCAGTCGGTGCTCTTAACCGCTGAGCCATCTCTCCAGCACCAAGGCCCTCTCTTAAACAAAGACAAGCAAACAGATGAGCGAAAGCAGATAAAAAGGAAGATATTTAAGAAAACTCTAGACCATCATGAAAGTGGCTTTCTGAAACTGCTCAGAAATCCAGGCAAGTGCATAGATACGAGTATCTGAGAGAGAGAGAAACAGAAAGAGAAACAGAGAATGTTATATGAGTGTGTGCACTCACACATGCACACACATGCCAGCTGTCCACTAAGCATAAAGGTCTGGTAGGGTACACAATAAATTCAGCAAGGTTGTCATAGAAGGAGATCAGGAAGTGGGATGTATATGTCTATTTTTTTCTGTATATGTTTTATTGAGTTTGTAATAATGGGCAGTCATTACTTTTGTCATTAACCTTAATTTTAAAAGAGATAAAATATGGAAAAGAATAGTGGTCAATATTTTTTAAATACAAGGCACCAAGGCAATAGTGTCCCACTGTCTACTAAAACCACCTTGGAGAGGAGACTTAATGTAGGCTGGAGCTGAATCAATGGCGATGGCAGAAAAAGATTCTGGAAGTATCCCCTGGGTCCAACTCCTCATTTCAGTACTCAAGGAAGCCCCGGTGTCTTTTGTTTTCCTCTATGAAGCCCAGCCCTGAACAAAGGCTTTGGGAAGCCAACCACAAAGATTGCCATTCCTTCAGTTAAGAATCCACCTCTCCTTTTGTGATGAAAAACTTTACTTTATATTAAAGCTTCTGACTATGGAAAAAAAGAAAGAATCTACCTCTCTACCCAAGCAGGTAGCAAGGTAGCAACACTGTCACCACAGAACTCCAGCCAAACAGGAGTGCAGCCTAACATTGGCGTTGGAAATAAGAGTGGTACCCTAGCTCATGTCTGCTCCTTCAAAGGGCAACTGAGGAATGCTGCTTTTTAATTGGGACCCTGTGCCTGTCTCAAGCTCAGCACAAGAAACCTGAAGACTGCAGATGCTGGCAAGCCCTTGTCTGTGCTACACTGCCTGGCTCTGCCTCCAGCTCAGCAGAGGCCTCTGACAGTTTTTTAAGACTCCGACCTTCTCCCCAGAACAGATATTCTAAATAGCTCCCCTTCCTCTGATCTAGAAACCAAATCCTATCGCTCTCGATCTTCACCAGCGTTTACTTCTGTACTGAGTGTTCAGCTGGATGTGCTAGCACACACCGGCAGTCCAGCTTCTAGGGAGGCTGAGGCAGGAGGATCCCAAGCTTGAGGTCTGCTTGAGTCACACAAGAATTTTAAGTGTTTATCCTTAAAATTGTTCCTCCTTAACTCAGAAGACCTGAGTGTAGCCTCTTAGCTTTGAGAAAACACCCTTTCTGTCTCAATAATACATTCTAAGGGGCCAGGGAAACGGCTTAGTCAAGTGCCTACTATATAACCGTGAGGACCTGAGTTTATATCTGAAACACCACATAAAAAGCTGCACATAGTGGCACGTGCTTGTAATTCCAGGCAGACAAACGGATCTCGGGGGGGTCACTGGCCAGCCAGCCTCACCTAATCTGGGAACTCCAGGTCCCAGTAAAAGATCATGTTTTAAAAGCAAGACAGATGGCTCTTGAGGACAACATCCAAGGTCGACCGATGGCTTCATGTGCACGGGCCACACAGGTGCATGGACACTTTCACACAGAGAGGGGAAGGGGGATTTTTTTTTTTGGTCTTTTTGAAACAGGGTCTCCCTGTAGTCTCAGCTATCCTGGAACTCACTATGTAAACCAGGCCGGCCTTGAACTCACAGGGATCCACATGCCTTTGCCTCTAGAGTGCTGGGATTAAAGGTGTGTACCACCATGCCCAGCTTGGGTTCCATCCCCAGCAAGGCACAAACCAGGTGGGGTGGCGTATGTCGGCAATCCTAGCACTCAGGAGGGAAAGGCAAGGATCTGGAGTTCAAAGTCAGTTGGGGAGATAGTACAGCAGATGAGGGCGCTTGCCAAGAAAGCCTGGCAACCTGATTTCAGACCCTAGAACCATGTAAATATGGAAGGAGAGAAGCAACTCCACAATGTTTTCCTCTTATCTCTACATATATCTCCCCACCACACACACATCATGGGGACACACACACTAATAATAAAATAAAATTTAAAACAGAAGTCCAGGGTCCTCCTTGGCTACGAAGGGAGTTTGAGGCCAGACTGGGGTATAAGAGATCTGAGAACAAGGATGGGGGGGTGGGGGAGGAAGGAAGGGAAGGAAGGAAGGGAAGAGAGGGAGGGAGGGAAGGAAGGGAGGGAAGGGAGGGAGGGAAGGGAGGGAGGGGAGGGAGGGAGGAAGGAAGGAAGGGAAGAAAGGAAGGGAAGGGAGGGAGGGAAGGAAGGGACGGAGGGAAGGGCCTTTCATTTTCTTTCAGTCCCTTGGGCACTGAGGTTCTATCCCAGCCTCTCTCCCTCTCCCCTCCCCTCCCCTCTGCAGCTGCCTCCAGCTTTTCTCCTCTTACTAGGTCATCCCCAGCCCTGGCTCTCCACACCTACCCCTCTGCTCTGCGGCTTATCCTAATGCAGGAAACACCAAGAGTGAGGATTAAGGCTGTGTAGGCGGAAGTCTATAGAGTACATGCCAGTTCTGCCATTGACCATTCCATGACCTGCAGGGAGCAAAACACTTAATCCTCCAAGTCAGTTTCCTCCTCTGTAAAGCCAGGTTAATGACAGCCGCCCTGACAGCCTCACAGGTATGTAATGAGGAGCGAATGAGGGCAGGCGTGGGGAAGTGCCCTGGAAGGCACAGCACTAAGTCGCTATTTCTGTTCCAAGTCTCCCCACTGTCCTCGGCCTCTCAGCATCTACAGAAGCAGGGACGGTTGTCTGTGATCTTTGGACTGGTCGCAGCTAAGGCTGCAGTACTACAGTGTCAGCAGTTAGTTTCAACTGTGGGTTCTTTCATAACAATCACATTTCATTCAAAATAAGCATAGCATTTAGTTTTTTAATTTCTGGAAGACAACTGTAGTAGACAATTACTGATCCTTAGCAAGTCAGGTGCCATCTTAAAGCATTTTACAGGAGAGGCTTTGCTGTTTGTATTTACATTTTCCTGATGGGAAAACTGAGGCAAATGAGCCCAGCTATGATCTGAACCCAGGCATCTAACTCCTCTGGAGTTCATGTCCTTGGGCACTGTCCTGCAGATACTTTAGGTGATAGTGGTTTCTGGCCGGAAGGACAGAAACCAGTACGGAGGTCATAGTCATTAGAATATTGGATGAAGGAGATCATATATATTAGAGCAAGAACCTTTGGGATCATTAAAAACAGTCTCCTTTAAACAGCCATCTTTAGGTGCTGTTGGGTATCACCCAGCATTTATCTACCCTGAGGCTAAGAATGTGCATTGTGTACAGACTTCTAAAAACCAAATAGCTGAGTGCAGTGGAGTGCCAGATTCCTACCAGCCCAGCAAGCCCATCTGTGGTAGGAATTCATCCTAGGGATGAATCATGGGTGTGCACAATGAATGCTTCTAGAACTAAATAAAGAGAAGTGATGCGTATATCCAACAAAAGATAGACTACTGTTTACCTGGACAACTAACCACTGTGCAGTCGTGTAAAATGATCCAAAAAAAGGACATATTAAGCATTTTTTAAAGGAAAAGAAGCATACACAAGAGACTGTTGGTAGGGTTCAGTATCTCACCAGTCCAAGTTCTGACTGGGTTTACAAGCATGGGCAAGTTACTTCATTTCTCTTACATTCAGAGACAAAAGTACTAAACTCACAGCACTGCTATGAGTTAATAAATTTGGGGTTCAGTGGTTAAGAACATTTACTGTTCTCCCACAGGACCTGGGTTGGATTCCCAGCACCCACAAGGTAGCTAACAACCATCTGTTGCTCTAGTTCCAGAGGATCTGACACCCTCTTCTGGCCTCCAAGGGCTTTGCACCACATGGGTGCATATATACATACATATATACATACATATATATATACATATATATATGCAAGCAATGCACTCGTATATATAAAATAAAAATAATAAGGGCTGTCAAGATGGCTTAGTGGTTAAGAACACTTATTGCCAAGTGTGGTGGCTCATACATTTAATCCCAGCACTTGGGAGGCAGAAGCAGGTAGATCTCTGTGAGTTCTAGGCCAGCCTGGTCTATATCCTGAGTTCCAGGTCAGCCAAGGTGACAGGGAGACCCTATCTCAAAAAATAAAAATAAAAATGAACACTTACTGTTCTTCCAGAGGACCCAGGTTTAATTCCCAACACCCACATGGTGGCTAACAACCATTCGTAACTCCAGTCCCAGGTGATCCAACACCCTTTTCTGACCTCCTCCAGCACTGCATGACACAGGTGCACTTACACACATGCATGTAACACATTCATACACATAAAATAAAAGCAAAATATTTAAAAATAAATATGCAAAAAATAATAAATAAAATATTTAAAGGAGTTTATAAATTAACAGCTGCATGAGATGGTTCAGCAGATAAAGTGCAAGCCTGACCCCCCAAATTTGATCCCTGGAACCCACAATGGAAGGAGAGAAACAACTTCTCCTCTAACCTCCACATGTACACACACCAACAAAAAGAAACAAATAATTTTTAAAAAGGAGCTAATAAATCAACATATAAAAAGTGAATGATGCAGAGCTTGGAACTGGGCAAAAATGTGGTAAATGTCAATCATTTCTAAAAAAAAAAAGTCTAGTAAATTAACACCCCCCACCACATAAGTAGGAAAATACTCGGTGAAATGTTAATGTTCTCTCTGAAAATGGAATAATAATTTTTTCCTTTTAAATTCACTTAATTTTAGACTTTCCTTATTTGAATTAAACGAGCAATATATTAACATTTAAGTATTTCTATTTATTTCAAGTAGACTTAATAATTCTCCTCATGAGCTATAAAATTTTCTTAGTATAATCCAGCCTATGCATATTATGTTTATGGAAATAGAGTAGTTTATTGGTTTAATCTGAACAGTAATACATTTCACCTTCATTCTCCACAGTCAAATAGCCTGCTCATATTTCATCCTATAAAAATATTTTCTGCACTATTATACATTTTCAGATTAAGAGCATTCTGAATGGATTATTGGAACATAAAAAAAATTGGTCAAGAGAATGGATTTAAGTCTGTAAAAAGTAAAGTTAAAAGATATAAACATGACAACTTCATGATAGTTAGAAGATAAAAAGTACACCTTACCTTAATGATGTAAGGTCAGAAGTTATTTCAGTAAATATTTCAACTCCATGGACAATTTCCTAGTAGTCAAAAGATGGAAGCAATTCAATAGTTCAGCAGCCTGTGCAGTATGGTGACAATCATTCTGAAAGAGAAAAAGACCTCACTGAGGGAAGTATGATGACATAATCTCCTGTCTAGGTTGAGACTCAGGAGAGGGCAGTCAATGATTAGGGTCAGCTATGCATTTCAGAAATCAAACTACATCTATGTCACTTTCCTGCTAGGGGATGAATGACGGCAGACTAAAGGGAACTCAGAAACCGCAAGTCAGTCTCTTTGCTCTGGGTAAAAGCTAGCTGTCTACTCTCACAGTGATTCACCATGGTTTCAAAGAATAGGGCTTGGCCCTTACCGCCTTTCACCTTTGGATGTTACCATCCTCCTGCTCGGTGCATTTGCTAAGATATACCTATGCATACCACGCAGTCTTTACACTGTGTTCTCTGGCACTTTAATCTTACATCATGCAATCACAAACACTCTAAGTGGCCATTCCCTGCAATTAAACCTGGGGACTGTTTCTGAATCATGCCTCTCCATTGTTCCCAATTCCAACATCAGTCTGCCACCACTTTTCCTTGAATTCCCTTTTTTTTTTTTTTTTTAACTCCCAGCCCACTTCTGTAACCATACTCAGGGAACACTGCATCTATCTATGACTTCTTGGCTGGCAGTCTGGGCTCTTCCTGCAGATCACTGTTGACAATGCTCTCACAGGGCACTTGCTTTCAGCCTGCTACCTGCACTGCTTCAGATATATCCCTGTGCCAAGGATCTAGGTTTTCTTCACTATGCAGATTTTTTTTTTATATGTGTATGGATGTACTGTCTGCATGTAGGTTTGTGCACCCGTGTCATGCAATGCCGCAGAGGCCAGAAGAGGGTGTCGGATTCCCCTGGAACTGGAGTTAAAGATGGTTCTCAGCCGCCATGTGGGTGCTGGGGATCGAACCCGGGTCCTCTGCAAGAGCAGTCGGTGCTCTTAACCGCTAGGCCATCTCTCCAGCCCCCACTATGCAGATTTTAACTTTCACTACCCTTTCTGCTCTATGAAATCAGATATCTCTGGGCATGAACCCTGCTGTGGCCACTCTGCAGAACTTACACAAGTTATGCCTGCCCTGCTCAAAACTCAGCTTTGCTACATATAAAATGAGAATATAGGTCCTGAGGGTTTCTATTAAATACGAAAAATGCAATCTTGTGCCTCAGAGAGCCTGGAGCAGGTGCTTACCAGCATGAGCCATTCCCAACCCACCTCATGGAATACCACCAACTGTATAGCTCTCTAGCCATACAGCTTTGAAACATAAGGTTCTATTTTATCCATATCCATGGTGAAAGTAATTTTGGGTTCTGCCAAATTCAAATTCCTAAGCCACCTTTCAGTTTTTCCAATGAGCTACCAACACAACAACTTAGGCACAATGAATTTTCAACCTTTCTGTTCTAGTCAGATTGGCCTATGTTCCAAAGACACATACTCTTACACCCTGACTACATGAGTATCACTTCCCCCTGTGAGCTACAGGTGTGAATCCATAGCCCCAGAAACCCCCACCTTCATATAACTTAACTCTCACATGCTGCCTAAACAGTTGAGCTTAACTGTCCAGCTGGAAATAGACTATTCAGATTAAGTTTTTCACATCAGTGTGGACAGTATAGAGTTTTTATAAGTCGGTTATCCTTTTTATTTTTTATATATATTAGTGTATTGCCTGCATGTGTGTAAGTGTACATGTGTCATGTAATGCTTTCAGAGTCAGAAGAGGGTGTTGGAGTCCCCTGGAGTTACAGATGGTTGTTAGCCACCATGCGGTGCTCTTAAGCACTGAACCATCTCTCTAGCCCCAAGTCAATTATCTTCTACATCAGTTCTGCCAGTGCTTTTTCAGTCAACAGGTCTTTGTGATTGAGGTTATGTCTCCTTCACTCAAAAGGTTTTGAGTCTTCACTACAAAGAAATGAGTTCAAGGCCAGCCTGGTCTACAGAGTGAGTTCCAGGACAGCTGGGGCTACAGTGAGACCCTGTCTCGAGAAGACCAAAAAAAAAAAAAAAAGAAATAAAAAATGCTTGGGGCAATAGGTATGCTTAACTGAAGTTGACCATTAATAAACAATGTATATGTGTCTTGAAACTTCACATATTATGCTGTAATTTTTTTCTGTACAAAGTTTTGCGTACCAGTTAAAACAATTTTTTATTATAACCCACCATTTTTACTTGTGTGGAAAGGCTCACATGAGGTGTTTTGTCACCAGGCCTATGTAGCTTGCAGCACACAGGTCACATCCATGGATGGGTATGAATATGGCCCATCACATATAGGTGACAACACTGAGTTGCAATGTCAAACAGCTGAGCGCCCCCTGTAGACCATTCAGTAAAAGTACAAGGAACAAGACCCAGTTATCACGGGAGATGGAGGGGAAACCGGACAACTGCAAAGGCAAGAGAACTGTGCCGAGGACACAAGGCCATCACATGCTGTGAGGGAAACCCACGAGCAGTCACACGGCCTTGGGAAATGGGAAGCAGGGGTCACTGACAGTTGCTCAGGCCAGTTTTCAACATGGCCGAAACTGGGGATTGGTGAGAAAACAGGAGGAGGACAAATGGAAACAGCAGATTCTCCTGTAGAGAACTCTGGTTATTGAGTCAAAGGTTCACTGCTGCTCACTTTCTAACCCTAGAGCTTGTCTGACTTAACATTCTGATAAAAACACCTGAATTATTTAGTTATAGCTCTGTCTCTGACAAAGACAAAAACAGCTTAACAGAGGAAGGACTTATTTGGACTTGCAGTTTCACAGAGAGGAGTGGTTCAGTTCACATCTTGGAGGGCCAGGAAGCACAGAGATAACAGTAAGGGACAGAGATAATATGCTGCCAAGGACACGCTCTCCCTGACCTACTTTCCCCAGCTAGGTCCCACCTCCTAAAGTTGCCACCACTTCCCAAAATATTGCCACTAGCTGGAGAAGTTCCAGATTCAAACTGTAACAACACCTACACTCCCCCCCCCACCCAATCATCTCTCCATACAGAGTCTGACTATGGACCGGAATAACCTGCCACCCTTCCTGCCACAGCCCCTACGTGGCTGGTTTTGCTTCCCTAAGAAATCTTACAGAAGCATTTAACAGCGGGATGCTACCAACTCTGAAGAGCTGGTGTGTGTTAAATAAAATTAAAAATGAACACTTACTGTTTCTTCCAGAGGACCAGGTTTAATTCCCAACTCCAGTCCCAGGGAATCCGAACACCCTTCTTCTGACCTCTCGGCTTGCATGACACGGGTGCACTTACTACACATGCAGAAACACCATTCATACACATAATAAATTAAACAAAATATTTAAAAAAATATGCAAAAAATAATAAATAAAATATTTAAAGGAGTTTATAAATTAACAGCTGCATGAGATGGATTCAGCAGATAAAAGTGCAAGCCTGACCCCGCAAATTTGATCCCCAGAACCCACAATTGGAAGGAGAGAAAACATAATTCTCCTCTAAACGCTCCACATGTACACACACCAACAAAAAGAAACAAATAATTTTTAAAAAGGAGCATTAAATTAAATTCACATATAAAAAGTGAATGATGCAGAGCTTGGAACTGGGCAAAAATGTGGTAAATGTCAATCATTTCTAAAAAAAAAAGTCTAGTAAATTAACACCCCCCACCACATAAGTAGGAAAATACTCGGTGAAACTGTTAATGTTCTCTCTGAAAATGGAATAATAATTTTCCTTTTAAATTCACTAATTTTAGACTTTCCTTATTTGAATTAAACGAGCAATATATTAACATTTAAGTATTTCTATTTATTTCAAGTAGACTTAATAATTCTCCTCATGAGCTATAAAATTTTCTTAGTATAATCCAGCCTATGCATATTATGTTTATGGAAATAGAGTAGTTTATTGGTTTAATCTGAACAGTAATACATTTCACCTTCATTCTCCACAGTCAAATAGCCTGCTCATATTTCATCCTATAAAAATATTTTCTGCACTATTATACATTTTCAGATTAAGAGCATTCTGAATGGATTATTGGAACATAAAAAAAATTGGTCAAGAGAATGGATTTAAGTCTGTAAAAAGTAAAGTTAAAAGATATAAACATGACAACTTCATGATAGTTAGAAGATAAAAAGTACACCTTACCTTAATGATGTAAGGTCAGAAGTTATTTCAGTAAATATTTCAACTCCATGGACAATTTCCTAGTGTAGTCAAAAGATGGAAGCAATTCAATAGTTCAGCAGCCTGTGCAGTATGGTGACAATCATTCTGAAAGAGAAAAAGACCTCACTGAGGGAAGTATGATGACATAATCTCCTGTCTAGGTTGAGACTCAGGAGAGGGCAGTCAATGATTAGGGTCAGCTATGCATTTCAGAAATCAAACTACATCTATGTCACTTTCCTGCTAGGGGATGAATGACGGCAGACTAAAGGGAACTCAGAAACCGCAAGTCAGTCTCTTTGCTCTGGGTAAAAGCTAGCTGTCTACTCTCACAGTGATTCACCATGGTTTCAAAGAATAGGGCTTGGCCCTTACCGCCTTTCACCTTTGGATGTTACCATCCTCCTGCTCAGTGCATTTGCTAAGATATACCTATGCATACCACGCAGTCTTTACACTGTGTTCTCTGGCACTTTAATCTTACATCATGCAATCACAAACACTCTAAGTGGCCATTCCCTGCAATTAAACCTGGGGACTGTTTCTGAATCATGCCTCTCCATTGTTCCCAATTCCAACATCAGTCTGCCACCACTTTTTCATCTGGAATTCCCTTTTTTTTTTTTTTTTTTTTTTAACTCCCAGCCCACTTCTGTAACCATACTCAGGGAACACTGCATCTATCTATGACTTCTTGGCTGGCAGTCTGGGCTCTTCCTGCAGATCACTTTTAATCCCAGCACTCAGGAGGCAGAGGCAGGTAGATCTCTGTGAAATGAGGCCAGTCTGTTCTAAATAGTGAGTTCCAGGCCAGCTGGGACTACAGGGAGACCCTGTCTCAAAATACCCTGCCCACCCAAAAAAAAGGTTGAAGAACTAATGTATTGTAAGAATAAATCACCAGGGCTAGAAAGAAACTAAGTTCAGTGTCCAGCACCCACATCAGATGGCCCACAACTGCCTGTAACTCCAGCTCCAGGGATCCAAAGCCTTCCTTTGGCCTCCACTGTACCTGCACATGTGGCAGATACTCACATGGACATAACTAAAAATAACATAAATCCGCATAAATAAAAACAAATCATTTTCTAAGAAGAGAGAATAAATCACCAAGTCTCTATTGTCACTTTACTATGGGAAAATTCGACAGTGAGCCTGTGAGACAAGCTCAGATAAGCATCTTCCTCATACAGTTGGCCTCTCTGTGGAACAGCCTGGATGAAGGACTATTCCAAGAAGAAAGGAAACACACTCCAAGAGTCATAGGTAATGAGGTAATCGTGAGTCCCATGCAGCAGATGACACATGCCTGGAACCTGACCAGTTCCACTCATGCAGAGCTGAAAAAGGACCTACTGTCCCTGGCTGCACGCAATCTCTTGTCTATCCAAACTTAACACCGATGCGTGTACTCAGAGGCCCCATGTCATCCTTTCCTGGTGAGAAACAAATCTAACTGCTACTAACAAAGTCTGTGTGGTTTCCTCCCAGAGCTGTTTGTGGCTTTTGCCATGCTCTAGAAGTCAGCAGATACCCATTCTCCAAGTACAGCTCTTCCTGAGAGCCCCCCCCAGGAGCGCAGCAGGAGAACGACACTGCAGTTTGTTCCTGGGGTTCTTATCCTGCAAGTGGAGGTGAGCCTGCAAGAAGAGCCCCAGGTCTCCCCAGGAGAAGTGTACACCAGAAGAGCACTGTCCTAGCCACGTGCTTCCTGGGCCAGGCTACACATCTCTGTACTGCTCCATAGGTATCAACTACCAAAACTGAAGCCCATTTCTTTGGTTCTTTGGGTCACTCCAATGTGATTATGAGAGAGAGAGAGAGAGAGAGAGAGAGAGAGAGAGAGAGAGAGAGAACTTAAAAGGTAGTTTTTTGTTTTGTTTTGTTTTTTGCTAGCCATGTTGGCACATAGCTTTAATCCTAGCACTCAGGAGGCAGAAGTAGGCTGATCTCTGTGAGTTCAAGGCCAGCCTGGATTACATAGTGAGTTCCAGGACAGCTGGGGCTTCAGGGAGACCATGTCTCAAAAAGAAAAAAAGGTAGTTTTTCAGACTATCTTAGAATCGTTTCTGTAACAAGAAAGGGTGACAGGGGCTTACATACACTTCTATTGCCTAATGTCCTTGTATGGGAATTGGTCACGGTCAAACAAAGTGGCTCAATTAAAAGAAACTGTGTATGTAGATCACAAAGGAACAGAGAATTTGAATTCTCCAAATTTTTGTGTTCATTTTCTTTAATGTTATCACAGTTTAAGTGTCATTACTAATTACCAATGCTATTTTTTTTTTTTTTTTTTTTTGGGGTCGTTTTGAGACAAAAAAAGGGTCTCCTTGTAGCCCCAGCTGTCCTGGAACTCACTCTGTAGACCAGGCTGGCCTTGAACTCACAAAGATCCACCTGCCTCTGCCTCCCAAATGCTAGGACTAAAAGCGTGCGCCACCATGCCAGGTTCCAATGCTATTTTTATACGTCCTAGAAACCAACAACTGAAATCTTACCTGATATTTTGAATACTGTAGACTATCTGAAGTTGTGGAGCTGAGTTTTAGAAGTGAAAAACAAACCTCTAGAATTCTCTACCTCATTTCATTGTACCTTAAGATAGCCCACAAAATATAAACAATCTGAGCTAATTAACAATTTAAGATTTTATAGTGGGCTCACTTTACTCCTGGGCAAAACTGGTTCCCATCTTAAAATGAAAATCCTACGTTAAGGTAGAGGATTTAGAGACTTACAAAGTCAAAAAGAAATCATAAGTCCTGCATTTTTAATCATCCATCCTTCTGTTGGATGATTTACCCCTTAATTCCCACCAGAAAATGAAGAAAGTTTTGAGGAACGAGTTATTCTCAATGTAAATCTCCAGCCAGCCTCTGTCAATCATGAGAGCCTTTTTCCCCTAGTTAGCCTTTTCCACTTCCTGCCTGAAAACTACACTACTATTTAATTGCTTTGTGACTTCACATTTTATTAAGAGGCAGAAAAACATAAAGGGCTAAAACAAGGAGATAAAGCCATCGCCGTAAATTGTCCCCTTAAGCAATGAAACTTGCCTCTGCAGTGTAATGAGGTGGGTGCTGTGGAAAACCCCGACAAGTGCAATTCTGCGCAAGTCCACAGCTGCCATCACTTACAGCCAGCTTACAGTTCTCCCGGCTACAGTGCCATCCATCAGAGCCAGGGCAGCCGACTGCACACTCTCCAGAGCCAGTGTGAAGGGCAAGGCCAGGAGTCACTTTGTCCTCCACCCTTGCCCACCCCAAACTTATCTTCAGTTCTCATGGGGTGAGAAAAACCGAAGAAAGGGATGGGGGTGTAGCTCAGAGGTGGGGTGCCTGCACAGCGTTCGGAAGGCTCTGAGTTCCATCTCCTAGCAAAGTAGGGGGTGGGGGAGAGGCACAGGAGAAGCGGAAGATGCGGAGCTATGGAAAATTTTATAAGCTGACAGCACCCCATTTGTCATAGCCCGGTGAAAACAGTGTAGCTGCATGCTCAGCCTTGTGAACGTCCAAATGTGCACTTCTCCCCCCTCAGTTACTGCTGTCTGAGTCTCCATTTCTTTCTCTGTGGTGAGGAAGAAGTCATTATCAGATTCTGCCACGTTCTGGAATGTGCCAGGGCTCCTGCTCTCTGAAGACTGCTTCCAGTGAGTCGCAGAAACTAAGTGGGGCCTGGTGTTTCAAAGCCTGGGAAAGCATCGGTTGGTGACTTCTCTAGGACGCTGCCAGCTGGGAAACAAAGGCTGCGAGTGTTATTAAAACCACACACTGATTTGGAGAAAGAAAGTGGCTTTCTGAAACTGCTCAGAAATCTAGGCAAGTGCATACATAAGAGTGTCTGAGAGAGACAGAATGCTGTATGAGTGTGTGTGTGTATGTGTGTGTGTGTGTGCACGCACGCGCACACACACGCACACGCCAGCATATCCACTAAGCATAAGGAAGGTCTGGTAGGGTACACAATAAATTTAGCAAGGTTACCATCAGGAAGTCGTATGTATATGTCTATTTTTTTCTATATATGTTTTATTGAGTATGTAACAATGGGCATTCATTACTTTTGTCATTAACTTTAATTTTAAAAGAGATAAAATATGGAAAAGAATGGTGGTCAATATTTTTTAAACTGAAGTCCTAACACAAGGCACCAAGGCAATAGTGTCTCACATCTAGAGGTAAGACACAAGTCAGGAAAAATCAGGAAAAGTCCTACAGACACTGGAATGCTAAGGTCTCCCAGCTTTGATGACCTCTAAACAATGGTAGACAGACTTATCTTAAATAGACTGCCTAAAACATCTTGGATACTGAGCCAAGCATACAAGTTCCTAAGTCAGTATCGCTTTGCTTTTCTTCCTCTTAGAAGAGAGGCTCTGGGGGATGGCCCCAAGATCATCTTTCCTGGCACTGGGCCAGCACACTCAGCAGGAATTTGGCTCAAGTTTATGAAATTCTTCTGCATTTACTTTTCATACAGAGGAGGTACCCAATGAGGGAAAAACAAAGAAATAAAAATCAGCTGAGTCCTCAAGAACACAGCTTGAGTTGGGGGTTCTGTTGAAAACATCACAAGAACTGCATTTGACTATTCATTTAGTAAAAAGATCATTTTGATCCCTATTTCAAATCATATTTCAAGATAAAGTCCAAATGGATGATATATTTAAATAGTCCTTACCCCTCTCGAGTTATAGGATAAAGGGAGGAACAGGAAAAAAAAGTAAATTAAAAAAAATCAATATTTGCACACAATAAGTGCTCAAAGGGGAAAAGTCAAGATTGTGAGGTAAGAGAATGTGGCAGAGAATGATCAGCCTTAGACAGGAGGCATGGGCTGGAAATTCAAGCTGCAGTCTACAAGATGATGGTGATAACTGCTGAGCACACAAGTGTACCTCCATGCACAGGGTAGTTTTCTAAGGGCTTTGCATGAAGTAAGGTGCTTTATCCTCCTAACAACACTTAGCTAGGCACTATTACGATGAGTCTAGTATCACAAGCCAGAAAGTTAGCAAAGTAACATGTCAAGGGCATAGGGCTGGGGACCAGGAAGCCAAGTAGCCCCAAGCTCTGGAGTCCTCAACTGCAAAACTGCTGCTTTGTGCACTCAGCTGAAAGGGAGGGGCATGCATGTGTGCGTGCGTGCGTGCGTGCGTGCGTGCGTGTATGAACGGACACACATTGCAAGTGAATCAACAGCTGCCATAGAATCCCAGAGGTAAAAAGAGGTTGGCATTGCTGATCTGAGAGGAAGCTGAGGGATGGAACACAGTGTTCCAGGGTGACAAGAGGTGGGGCTGGAGGACACACAACCAGGTCCCGCTGTGCCTTGCAGGTCATGATAAAGAGAATGTCAGGATGGGCTCAGGCAGGGGCGTGTCAAGCAGGACCACAGCTGAGAGAGATTACTCTGAGACCACAGTGCAAATACCACAGCCCTTACTTCTAAATGAGTGTGTGGAAATAATAAAAATACCTGACTGCCTAAAATTAAATTTTTATATATAATCAAAAGCATTAGGTATGAATCAGGGGCAAAAATGAAAAATACTTTTATAGCAAGTTTTTTTTTTCTTGGGGGGGGGTTGAGACAGGGTCTCCCTGTAGCCCCAGCTGGTCTGGAACTCACTATGTAGACCAGGCTGGATTCAATTTCACAGAGATCTGCCTGCCTCTACCTCCCAAGTGCTGGGATTAAAGGCAAGCATTACCATATCCAACATGATCATACATTTTTTAAATGTTTTATTTATTTTTTATGTGTATGAATGTACTGTCTGCATGTAGGTTTGTGCACCCGTGTCATGCAATGCCACAGAGGTCAGAAGAGGGTGTCGGATTCCCCTGGAACTGGAGTTAAAGACGGCTCTCAGCAGCCATGTGGGTGCTGGGGATCGAACCCAGGTCCTCTGCAAGAGCAGTCGGCGCTCTTAACCGCTAGGCCATCTCTCCAGCCCGATCATACATTTTTTTAAAGGTCACTGTGATATTTCTACATTAAATATACATTGTTCTAGCCAGGTGTGGTGGCACACGCCTTTAATCCTAGCACTTGGGAGGCAGAGGCAGGCGGATCTTTGTGAGTTCAAGGCCAGCCTGGTCTACAGACTGAGTTCCAGGACAGCTGGGGCTACAGGGAGACCCTGTCTTGAAAAGACCGGAAAAAATAAATAAATAAAAATAAAAATAAATAAACACTGCTCTTCTGAATTTTTATTTATTTTTATTTTATGTGTATGAATGTTTTGCTTGCATATAAGTAAGTGAACCACATGTATGCAATGCCCACGGAGGTCAGAGAGGGCATCAGATCCCCTGGAACTGGAGTTATAGGTGATTATTAGCCACCATGTGGGTGCTGAGAACCAAACCCTGGTCCTCTGAAACAGTAGCCAGTGCTCTTAACTGCTGAGCCATCCCTCTAGCTCCTCACTATGCTGTACTTGTGAGGTGACTACCTAGCAATTTTTAGGCAAGCCTGGGCTGTAATTAGACTATTTATTTATTTGTTTATTTTTTATGTGTATGAATGTACTGTCTGCATGTAGGTTGGTGCATCTATGTCATGCAATGCTTCAGAGGTCAGAAGAGGGTGTCGGATTCCCCCTGGATGGTTCTTAGCTGCCATGTGGATGCTGCGAATCAATCCCGGGTCCTCTGCAAGAGCAGTCGGTGCTCTTAACCGCTGAGCCATCTCTCCAGCACCAAGGCCCTCTCTTAAACAAAGACAAGCAAACAGATGAGCGAAAGCAGATAAAAAGGAAGATATTTAAGAAAACTCTAGACCATCATGAAAGTGGCTTTCTGAAACTGCTCAGAAATCCAGGCAAGTGCATAGATACGAGTATCTGAGAGAGAGAGAAACAGAAAGAGAAACAGAGAATGTTATATGAGTGTGTGCACTCACACATGCACACACATGCCAGCTGTCCACTAAGCATAAAGGTCTGGTAGGGTACACAATAAATTCAGCAAGGTTGTCATAGAAGGAGATCAGGAAGTGGGATGTATATGTCTATTTTTTTCTGTATATGTTTTATTGAGTTTGTAATAATGGGCAGTCATTACTTTTGTCATTAACCTTAATTTTAAAAGAGATAAAATATGGAAAAGAATAGTGGTCAATATTTTTTAAATACAAGGCACCAAGGCAATAGTGTCCCACTGTCTACTAAAACCACCTTGGAGAGGAGACTTAATGTAGGCTGGAGCTGAATCAATGGCGATGGCAGAAAAAGATTCTGGAAGTATCCCCTGGGTCCAACTCCTCATTTCAGTACTCAAGGAAGCCCCGGTGTCTTTTGTTTTCCTCTATGAAGCCCAGCCCTGAACAAAGGCTTTGGGAAGCCAACCACAAAGATTGCCATTCTTTCAGTTAAGAATCCACCTCTCCTTTTGTGATGAAAAACTTTACTTTATATTAAAGCTTCTGACTATGGAAAAAAAGAAAGAATCTACCTCTCTACCCAAGCAGGTAGCAAGGTAGCAACACTGTCACCACAGAACTCCAGCCAAACAGGAGTGCAGCCTAACATTGGCGTTGGAAATAAGAGTGGTACCCTAGCTCATGTCTGCTCCTTCAATGGGCAACTGAGGAATGCTGCTTTTTAATTGGGACCCTGTGCCTGTCTCAAGCTCAGCACAAGAAACCTGAAGACTGCAGATGCTGGCAAGCCCTTGTCTGTGCTACACTGCCTGGCTCTGCCTCCAGCTCAGCAGAGGCCTCTGACAGTTTTTTAAGACTCCGACCTTCTCCCCAGAACAGATATTCTAAATAGCTCCCCTTCCTCTGATCTAGAAACCAAATCCTATCGCTCTCGATCTTCACCAGCGTTTACTTCTGTACTGAGTGTTCAGCTGGATGTGCTAGCACACACCGGCAGTCCAGCTTCTAGGGAGGCTAAGGCAGGAGGATCCCAAGCTTGAGGTCTGCTTGAGTCACACAAGAATTTTAAGTGTTTATCCTTAAAATTGTTCCTCCTTAACTCAGAAGACCTGAGTGTAGCCTCTTAGCTTTGAGAAAACACCCTTTCTGTCTCAATAATACATTCTAAGGGGCCAGGGAAACGGCTTAGTCAAGTGCCTACTATATAACCGTGAGGACCTGAATTTATATCTGAAACACCACATAAAAAGCTGCACATAGTGGCACGTGCTTGTAATTCCAGGCAGACAAACGGATCTCGGGGGGGTCACTGGCCAGCCAGCCTCACCTAATCTGGGAACTCCAGGTCCCAGTAAAAGATCATGTTTTAAAAGCAAGACAGATGGCTCTTGAGGACAACATCCAAGGTCGACCGATGGCTTCATGTGCACGGGCCACACAGGTGCATGGACACTTTCACACAGAGAGGGGAAGGGGGATTTTTTTTTTTGGTCTTTTTGAAACAGGGTCTCCCTGTAGTCTCAGCTATCCTGGAACTCACTATGTAAACCAGGCCAGCCTTGAACTCACAGGGATCCACATGCCTATGCCTCTAGAGTGCTGGGATTAAAGGTGTGTACCACCATGCCCAGCTTGGGTTCCATCCCCAGCAAGGCACAAACCAGGTGGGGTGGCGTATGTCGGCAACCCTAGCACTCAGGAGGGAAAGGCAAGGATCTGGAGTTCAAAGTCAGTTGGGGAGATAGTACAGCAGATGAGGGCGCTTGCCAAGAAAGCCTGGCAACCTGATTTCAGACCCTAGAACCATGTAAATATGGAAGGAGAGAAGCAACTCCACAATGTTTTCCTCTAATCTCTACAAATATCTCCCCACCACACACACATCATGGGGACACACACACTAATAATAAAATAAAATTTAAAACAGAAGTCCAGGGTCCTCCTTGGCTACGAAGGGAGTTTGAGGCCAGACTGGGGTATAAGAGATCTGAGAACAAGGATGGGGGGGTGGGGGAGGAAGGAAGGGAAGGAAGGAAGGGAAGAGAGGGAGGGAGGGAAGGAAGGGAGGGAAGGGAGGGAGGGAAGGGAGGGAGGGGAGGGAGGGAGGAAGGAAGGAAGGGAAGAAAGGAAGGGAAGGGAGGGAGGGAAGGAAGGGACGGAGGGAAGGGCCTTTCATTTTCTTTCAGTCCCTTGGGCACTGAGGTTCTATCCCAGCCTCTCTCCCTCTCCCCTCCCCTCCCCTCTGCAGCTGCCTCCAGCTTTTCTCCTCTTACTAGGTCATCCCCAGCCCTGGCTCTCCACACCTACCCCTCTGCTCTGCGGCTTATCCTAATGCAGGAAACACCAAGAGTGAGGATTAAGGCTGTGTAGGCGGAAGTCTATAGAGTACATGCCAGTTCTGCCATTGACCATTCCATGACCTGCAGGGAGCAAAACACTTAATCCTCCAAGTCAGTTTCCTCCTCTGTAAAGCCAGGTTAATGACAGCCGCCCTGACAGCCTCACAGGTATGTAATGAGGAGCGAATGAGGGCAGGTGTGGGGAAGTGCCCTGGAAGGCACAGCACTAAGTCGCTATTTCTGTTCCAAGTCTCCCCACTATCCTCGGCCTCTCAGCATCTACAGAAGCAGGGACGGTTGTCTGTGATCTTTGGGCTGGTCGCAGCTAAGGCTGCAGTACTACAGTGTCAGCAGTTAGTTTCAACTGTGGGTTCTTTCATAACAATCACATTTCATTCAAAATAAGCATAGCATTTAGTTTTTTAATTTCTGGAAGACAACTGTAGTAGACAATTACTGATCCTTAGCAAGTCAGGTGCCATCTTAAAGCATTTTACAGGAGAGGCTTTGCTGTTTGTATTTACATTTTCCTGATGGGAAAACTGAGGCAGATGAGCCCAGCTATGATCTGAACCCAGGCATCTAACTCCTCTGGAGTTCATGTCCTTGGGCACTGTCCTGCAGATACTTTAGGTGATAGTGGTTTCTGGCCGGAAGGACAGAAACCAGTACGGAGGTCATAGTCATTAGAATATTGGATGAAGGAGATCATATATATTAGAGCAAGAACCTTTGGGATCATTAAAAACAGTCTCCTTTAAACAGCCATCTTTAGGTGCTGTTGGGTATCACCCAGCATTTATCTACCCTGAGGCTAAGAATGTGCATTGTGTTCAGACTTCTAAAAACCAAATAGCTGAGTGCAGTGGAGTGCCGGATTCCTACCAGCCCAGCAAGCCCATCTGTGGTAGGAATTCATCCTAGGGATGAATCATGGGTGTGCACAATGAATGCTTCTAGAACTAAATAAAGAGAAGTGATGCGTATATCCAACAAAAGATAGACTACTGTTTACCTGGACAACTAACCACTGTGCAGTCGTGTAAAATGATCCAAAAAAAGGACATATTAAGCATTTTTTAAAGGAAAAGAAGCATACACAAGAGACTGTTGGTAGGGTTCAGTATCTCACCAGTCCAAGTTCTGACTGGGTTTACAAGCATGGGCAAGTTACTTCATTTCTCTTACATTCAGAGACAAAAGTACTAAACTCACAGCACTGCTATGAGTTAATAAATTTGGGGTTCAGTGGTTAAGAACATTTACTGTTCTCCCACAGGACCTGGGTTGGATTCCCAGCACCCACATGGTAGCTAACAACCATCTGTTGCTCTAGTTCCAGAGGATCTGACACCCTCTTCTGGCCTCCAAGGGCTTTGCACCACATGGGTGCATATATACATACATATATACATACATATATATACATATATATATGCAAGCAATGCACTCGTATATATAAAATAAAAATAATAAGGGCTGTCAAGATGGCTTAGTGGTTAAGAACACTTATTGCCAAGTGTGGTGGCTCATACATTTAATCCCAGCACTTGGGAGGCAGAAGCAGGTAGATCTCTGTGAGTTCTAGGCCAGCCTGGTCTATATCCTGAGTTCCAGGTCAGCCAAGGTGACAGGGAGACCCTATCTCAAAAAATAAAAATAAAAATGAACACTTACTGTTCTTCCAGAGGACCCAGGTTTAATTCCCAACTCCAGTCCCAGGTGATCCAACACCCTTTTCTGACCTCCTCCAGCACTGCATGACACAGGTGCACTTACACACATGCATGTAACACATTCATACACATAAAATAAAAACAAAATATTTAAAAATAAATATGCAAAAAATAATAAATAAAATATTTAAAGGAGTTTATAAATTAACAGCTGCATGAGATGGTTCAGCAGATAAAGTGCAAGCCTGACCCCCCAAATTTGATCCCTGGAACCCACAATGGAAGGAGAGAAACAACTTCTCCTCTAACCTCCACATGTACACACACCAACAAAAAGAAACAAATAATTTTTAAAAAGGAGCTAATAAATCAACATATAAAAAGTGAATGATGCAGAGCTTGGAACTGGGCAAAAATGTGGTAAATGTCAATCATTTCTAAAAAAAAAAAGTCTAGTAAATTAACACCCCCCACCACATAAGTAGGAAAATACTCGGTGAAATGTTAATGTTCTCTCTGAAAATGGAATAATAATTTTTTCCTTTTAAATTCACTTAATTTTAGACTTTCCTTATTTGAATTAAACAAGCAATATATTAACATTTAAGTATTTCTATTTATTTCAAGTAGACTTAATAATTCTCCTCATGAGCTATAAAATTTTCTTAGTATAATCCAGCCTATGCATATTATGTTTATGGAAATAGAGTAGTTTATTGGTTTAATCTGAACAGTAATACATTTCACCTTCATTCTCCACAGTCAAATAGCCTGCTCATATTTCATCCTATAAAAATATTTTCTGCACTATTATACATTTTCAGATTAAGAGCATTCTGAATGGATTATTGGAACATAAAAAAAATTGGTCAAGAGAATGGATTTAAGTCTGTAAAAAGTAAAGTTAAAAGATATAAACATGACAACTTCATGATAGTTAGAAGATAAAAAGTACACCTTACCTTAATGATGTAAGGTCAGAAGTTATTTCAGTAAATATTTCAACTCCATGGACAATTTCCTAGTGTAGTCAAAAGATGGAAGCAATTCAATAGTTCAGCAGCCTGTGCAGTATGGTGACAATCATTCTGAAAGAGAAAAAGACCTCACTGAGGGAAGTATGATGACATAATCTCCTGTCTAGGTTGAGACTCAGGAGAGGGCAGTCAATGATTAGGGTCAGCTATGCATTTCAGAAATCAAACTACATCTATGACACTTTCCTGCTAGGGGATGAATGACGGCAGACTAAAGGGAACTCAGAAACCGCAAGTCAGTCTCTTTGCTCTGGGTAAAAGCTAGCTGTCTACTCTCACAGTGATTCACCATGGTTTCAAAGAATAGGGCTTGGCCCTTACCGCCTTTCACCTTTGGATGTTACCATCCTCCTGCTCAGTGCATTTGCTAAGATATACCTATGCATACCACGCAGTCTTTACACTGTGTTCTCTGGCACTTTAATCTTACATCATGCAATCACAAACACTCTAAGTGGCCATTCCCTGCAATTAAACCTGGGGACTGTTTCTGAATCATGCCTCTCCATTGTTCCCAATTCCAACATCAGTCTGCCACCACTTTTCCTTGAATTCCCTTTTTTTTTTTTTTTTTAACTCCCAGCCCACTTCTGTAACCATACTCAGGGAACACTGCATCTATCTATGACTTCTTGGCTGGCAGTCTGGGCTCTTCCTGCAGATCACTGTTGACAATGCTCTCACAGGGCACTTGCTTTCAGCCTGCTACCTGCACTGCTTCAGATATATCCCTGTGCCAAGGATCTAGGTTTTCTTCACTATGCAGATTTTTTTTTTATATGTGTATGGATGTACTGTCTGCATGTAGGTTTGTGCACCCGTGTCATGCAATGCCGCAGAGGCCAGAAGAGGGTGTCGGATTCCCCTGGAACTGGAGTTAAAGATGGTTCTCAGCCGCCATGTGGGTGCTGGGGATCGAACCCGGGTCCTCTGCAAGAGCAGTCGGTGCTCTTAACCGCTAGGCCATCTCTCCAGCCCCCACTATGCAGATTTTAACTTTCACTACCCTTTCTGCTCTATGAAATCAGATATCTCTGGGCATGAACCCTGCTGTGGCCACTCTGCAGAACTTACACAAGTTATGCCTGCCCTGCTCAAAACTCAGCTTTGCTACATATAAAATGAGAATATAGGTCCTGAGGGTTTCTATTAAATACGAAAAATGCAATCTTGTGCCTCAGAGAGCCTGGAGCAGGTGCTTACCAGCATGAGCCATTCCCAACCCACCTCATGGAATACCACCAACTGTATAGCTCTCTAGCCATACAGCTTTGAAACATAAGGTTCTATTTTATCCATATCCATGGTGACAGTAATTTTGGGTTCTGCCAAATTCAAATTCCTAAGCCACCTTTCAGTTTTTCCAATGAGCTACCAACACAACAACTTAGGCACAATGAATTTTCAACCTTTCTGTTCTAGTCAGATTGGCCTATGTTCCAAAGACACATACTCTTACACCCTGACTACATGAGTATCACTTCCCCCTGTGAGCTACAGGTGTGAATCCATAGCCCCAGAAACCCCCACCTTCATATAACTTAACTCTCACATGCTGCCTAAACTGTTGAGCTTAACTGTCCAGCTGGAAATAGACTATTCAGATTAAGTTTTTCACATCAGTGTGGACAGTATAGAGTTTTTATAAGTCGGTTATCCTTTTTATTTTTTATATATATTAGTGTATTGCCTGCATGTGTGTAAGTGTACATGTGTCATGTAATGCTTTCAGAGTCAGAAGAGGGTGTTGGAGTCCCCTGGAGTTACAGATGGTTGTTAGCCACCATGCGGTGCTCTTAAGCGCTGAACCGTCTCTCTAGCCCCAAGTCAATTATCTTCTACATCAGTTCTGCCAGTGCTTTTTCAGTCAACAGGTCTTTGTGATTGAGGTTATGTCTCCTTCACTCAAAAGGTTTTGAAAGTCTTCACTACAAAGAAATGAGTTCAAGGCCAGCCTGGTCTACAGAGTGAGTTCCAGGACAGCTGGGGCTACAGTGAGACTCTGTCTCGAGAAGACCAAAAAATCCAAAAAAAGAAATACTAAGAAATACTTCCATAAAATAAATACTGTGCTTAGACATAATGTCATGACAAACTACTTTTTTCCGCATTCCTTTGATCTTATATTACTCTAAAATATGCACACATACTCTCTATTCATATACCCAAAACTCCAAACTCAGAAAATACATGGTAGCTTAGTTCTAGAACATGTTGATGGATTCACAATAAAAGAGCACATTTGTTTTCAGATCATGAGGAATATAACATTAACCTTGCTCAGTTTGCCTTACAGTAGGTAATTGGCACTAGCATCCACAGATGAGGGATACCATTCATTGTTTCNTATGGCCCATCACATATAGGTGACAACACTGAGTTGCAATGTCAAACAGCTGAGCGCCCCCTGTAGACCATTCAGTAAAAGTACAAGGAACAAGACCCAGTTATCACGGGAGATGGAGGGGAAACCGGACAACTGCAAAGGCAAGAGAACTGTGCCGACAGCCGAGGACACAAGGCCATCACATGCTGTGAGGGAAGCCCACGAGCAGTCACACGGCCTTGGGAAATGGGAAGCAGGGGTCACTGACAGTTGCTCAGGCCAGTTTTCAACATGGCCGACACTGGGGATTGGTGAGAAAACAGGAGGAGGACAAATGGAAACAGCAGATTCTCCTGTAGAGAACTCTGGTTATTGAGTCAAAGGTTCACTGCTGCTCACTTTCTAACCCTAGAGCTTGTCTGACTTAACATTCTGATAAAAACACCTGAATTATTTAGTTATAGCTCTGTCTCTGACAAAGACAAAAACAGCTTAACAGAGGAAGGACTTATTTGGACTTGCAGTTTCACAGAGAGGAGTGGTTCAGTTCACATCTTGGAGGGCCAGGAAGCACAGAGATAACAGTAAGGGACAGAGATAATATGCTGCCAAGGACACGCTCTCCCTGACCTACTTCCCCCAGCTAGGTCCCACCTCCTAAAGTTGCCACCACTTCCCAAAATATTGCCACTAGCTGGAGAAGTTCCAGATTCAAACTGTAACAACACCTACACTCCCCCCCCCACCCAATCATCTCTCCATACAGAGTCTGACTATGGACCGGAATAACCTGCCACCCTTCCTGCCACAGCCCCTACGTGGCTGGTTTTGCTTCCCTAAGAAATCTTACAGAAGCATTTAACAGCGGGATGCTACCAACTCTGAAGAGCTGGTGTGTGTTCTGCTGCTCCCAGAACAGGATGGCGACTTTACAGACAAAAGAAGCTGACAGCACAGTGCATCACCAACAGCACAAATGCCCAGATTCTGCTCAAACAATCTATCTTTGGGTAACTAAGTAACATTTTTCTGGGGCTGAAGAGATGGCTCAGTGGTTAAAAGCCCCCCCCCCGACTTCTCTTGCAGAGGACCTGGGTTCGATTCCCAGCACCCACTTGGCAGCTAAGAACCATTTTTAAGCCAGGCATGGTGAAACTCGGGAGGCAAAGGCAGGCGGATTTCTGTGAGTTCAAGGCCACCTCGGTCTACAAAGTGAGTTCCAGGCCAGCTGGGGCAATAGGGAGACCCTGTCAGGAAAGGAGGCCAGCTGGGGCAATAGGGAGACCCTGAGGAAAGGAAAGGAAAGGAAAGGGGAAAGGAAAGGGGAAAGGAAAGGGGAAAGGAAAGGGGAAAGGAAAGGGGAAAGGAAAGGGAAAAGGAAAGGGGAAAGGAAAGGGGAAAGGAAAGAAATAAGTAACATTTTCCTTCCATCAAAACAGTGTTTGTTCTTTTTTTTGTATTTTTGAGACAGGGTCTCCCTTTTAGTCCCAGCTGGCCTGGAGCTCACTCTGTAGGCCAGCCTGGTTTTGAACTCACAGAGATCCGCCTGCATCTGCCTCCCGAGTGCTGGGATTAAAGGCATGCATCACCACGCCCAGCTAAGTGTTTGTTCTTTACTGCAAGTTTAGAAAAATTAAGAGGAAAATGAAAAGTCATAAGCACCATTAGCATTTTGTTGAATCTTCTTCCAGTTTGCTATGGGTGAGCAGCACATTTATAAATATAATATTCAAGCATGAATCATCTGATATTATTTGTAACCGGCCTTTCCCATATTTATTTTCATGGAAGCACAGTGTCATTTAATAGTCTTCAACATCTTCATTTAATGACTGTATGTTATTCATTTTAATAAATCCCTTTGAAGCACTTCAGTAATTTCTCATTTCGATTATATAAATAATGCTGCCCTGGATACCCTTTCATGCACCACTAAATATTTCCCTGGAAAAAGTCACAGGTGAATCATGCAAAACATAAGGATCTGACACTGCTTGCCTTACTGAATGTCAAATTCCTTGCCACATGGTAAAGGCCATTCTTCTACACCCCTCCAAAAATGGTAGTTTGTTTTGGTCTTTGATTTATGATAGGGTCTCCCTGTAGGCCCAGCTGGCCTGGAACTCCATATGTAGGCCAGACTAGCCTTGAACTCAACAGATCCGCCTATCTCTGCCTCCCAAGTGCTGGGATTAAAGGCGTGTGTCACCATGCCCAGCTCCAAAAATGGGTAGTTTTTTTTTTAAAGTACATTATAATCCATAGTTATTGCAAATTCATTTTAGTGTATACTGAGGTTAAACACATTTTACCTTTTTATACTTCTTGCTCATGCCCTTTGGTTTTTTCCTACCTGAGTATCTCCTTATGGATTTATAGTATCTTGGTTTATCAAGGACATCATCCACTTGGTGCTCTAATTGTACATTAATTGGGAACATTTGGTTATAAGCCTGAAGCCTGTGAGACTCAGTCTCCTTAGATCCTGAGGTATCTTCAAATATAAGGAAACCTGTATACAAGCTTTGCAAACACTTCCCCTACCTTATTTTTTTTTTCCTCTAAAAATGGAAACATCTCTACCTTATTGGCTTCTTTGAAAGTTTACAGAAGATTCAGGTAACCTCATGAGCCAAAGTAATCATCATAAAAATGAATAAAATCACCACTATTTACTGAGTGATAGGTACCTGGTTCTTCCGATCCTTAAAGTGTGGCTATTGGGAGGGCAGGGCCATTCCCTTTCCACAGACAGATAAGGTTAAGTGACAGATTTTTTTTAATTTTTCTTTTATGTGTATAGTGTACTGTCTGCATGCAGGTCTGTGCACCTGTGTCATGCACTGCCGCAGAGGTCAGAAGAGGGTGTTGGATTCCCCTGGAACTAGAGCTAAAGACAGTTCTCAGCTGCCATGTGGGTACTGGGGATCGAACCCGGGTCCTCTGCAAGAGCAGTCAGCACTCTTAACCACTAGGCCATCTCTCCAGCCCCCTAAGTGACAGATTTTAACTTTTACAAATAACCCAGGAAGGGCTGAGAAGATGGCTCGGCAGGTAAAGTGACTGCTGTGTCAGCATGGGGACCTGAGTTCAGGTCTCCAGCACCCACAAAGAAGCCGGGTGTGACAGCATGTGTCTATAACCCCACCGCTAGAGGGTGGAGACAGCAGGATCCCTGGGGTCTCTGGCCAGCCTGCCTCATGGAAATGCTGAGCCCCAGAGTCAGCAAGAGACCCATATTCAGAAAACAAGATGAAGAGCAATAGAAGACCCCAATATCAACGTGAGGCTTCTATATGTGCATGCACAGCATGCACCTCCCCCCAACACAAAACAAGATGAACAGCAGTAAAGGAAGACCCCAGTATCAAGGTGAGGCTTCTATATGTGCAAAAACTATTGGCAGCTGTGTTTTTAGTAACCTTTCTTCCTTAGCTGCAATCCCAGGGCTAAGTGGATTCTTTTCAGCAGCTATAAATGTTTTCTAACTCCATCCATTCTTCGGAGTTTCTCTAGTCAACTCACTCCTCCCCCTTTATGTTTCTTGACTTTTAAGGGTCATTCTGATAATAAGATTACTATTGTTTGGCTAGGAATCAAGGCTACTACAAGTTCAACGGCAAATACTTTACTTTCTTCCAAATGCCCTTCAAGGTCCTTCAGTGGCTTATTACGTTATTGACTCCGTAGTAACAGCACACACCCGAACCCCTTCTTTTGTCAAAGGCAAAGCACACTGTGCTCTATAAATATTTTATGTACAGCTTGTGCTGCAACTGTAGATGAAGACAGCTTCGAAGAACCTCTCACAAGCTATGTTTCTACCAACGACGGCTGCAGGCTTCCTCACCCTAAAGGCGTCCTCCCATTTAATCTTACTATCTTCCCCTGAATGTTTATTTTATTACTGTGACAAAAGGAGGCAGCTGACCTCATTCACAGCTCATTGCTGAGGATGACAGTGCACACTGTGTGTGAGCCTGGAAGATGGGCGTTTTATGAAAGAATATTAATGAAACAAAATGAATCACTGCCAGAAAGGGTAACTGTATACTTTATCAATTTGCTGAAGAGACTTATAGGCAATGCTAGAAATCTGAAGGCTAACACACATGTGCAATTAAAAAGTTTCCAAGTTGGCTTTGGAAAGGCAATCAAATGCCTCAAACTCCCATGCTAGTTTATGGCCAGTGCAGCTCTGTGCATCTCAGGATCCTTAAGGAAGTACAGCTGACACCCCCTAGTGGGGACCTGGCCATGGGAGACTGGCTAAGTGATCAAAAGGTAACTTATGACAGGTGTAGGGGTTTGCTTGGTGTTTTCTCTCAACTTGTACTCACATTAGAGTAGAGGGCTCTAATTCACCTGCTTTGAGGAGGTTGCAAGAGCAGGAACACATCTACCTCCTGGTTGCACCCACCAATGTGTAGAAGTCCCAGGAGAAAGGCTAATGCTGAGCTTTCACATCTACACGTGGAAGTGGTAGGGGCCAGTGCCAACAGAGGAGCTGGGGAGCCCCCTGACATTATGACTGATAATCAGGCCTGGAACCTTGACACAGTCCCAGGAGGGTGGAGTGGGAAGTCTCAAAAACAACCAAGGTAAAGCCTTTTCTCCCTTAATTGGAGAGGCTTATCATCAATAGTAAGTCAATTTAGGAAAGTGGAATAATTTTCCTAAATTGGTTTATGGACTATGACTCATCCCTTATTCAAATCAGCTACTGACTAGGAAAATAGAGGGAAGGAGGCTCCCAACAGGGAGTGCCTTATATCACACCATTCTGACCACAGAATAACAATCTGAATAAAGGAGGCTTTTAAATTTTATTGTTTTTATTTTTATTTTATGTGTTTGAATGTTTTGCCTATGTGTAAGTAAACCCATGTCATGCAAAGCCCACAGAAGCCAGAAGAGGGCATCAGGTTCTTGAAACTGGAGTTACAGATAGTACAAGGCCTGAGGAGGTCAGAAGAGGGCGTCAGATCACCTGTAACCAGAGTTAGAGATGGTTATTAGCCACCATGTGGGTGTTGGGAACCCAGGCAGGGTCCTCTGCAAGAACAGCTAGTGCTCTTAACTGCTGAGTCATCTCTTCAACCCCTAAAGAAGGCCTTTAAAGCAGAGACCCAAGAGAAGGCTTTTGACCATCAAGCCTTTCACCAAGAATGCGTCTCACTTGTCACCACTGCTGTGTAAAGAGTCTAGACTAACAGTCAGACATGGAGGAAGGCTTCTGGTGCTGACAGCCTTGAGGCCTCAGGGGCAGAATAACCGGGAAAGTAACCACACTCAACTATCAACCTGATATTTTTCAGGAACAATATCTGGATATTCCTGGATCTCAAGAAGATGACTCCCCTGGAGTGAGGTTAACAGAGAAACCCACAGCCTCGTGCTGATGATATGTGCAAGGAGAATGCTTCTGTCCTTTCTATGCAATTTGTTGCCTCTTGGAATTTCCTCACTAGGCCACAGAGTCAAAGGAAGGCCACTTTCCCACTCCCCACCTCCCAAAATAAACCCCGAGTCTTTGTTTCATAATCAGACAATATGCAACCCTGGGGAAGAAAGGGTTTGTTTGGTTACAGTCCATCACTGCAGGAAAGTCACAGAGCAGCAGCTGGTCACACCACATCCAGAGTCAGGAGCAAAGAGAAACCAGTGCACCATGCTGCCTGCTTGTTTGCTCAGCTGCCTTTCTTCACTCTTAGACAGTTCAGAGGAAGCCTAGGAAATGGTGCCACCCACAGGGGGCAGGGCCAATTAACAATTAAGACAGTCCACTATAGATATATCCACAGGGGGCGGGGCCAATTAGCAATTAAGACAGTCCACTATAGACATATCCACAGGGGACGGGGCCAATTAGCAATTAAGACAGTCCACTATAGACATATCCACAGGGGGTGGGGCCAATTAGCAATTAAGATAGTCCACTATAGACATATCCACAGGGGGTGGGGCCAATTACCAATTAAGACAGTCCACTATAGACATATCCACAGGGGGTGGGGCCAATTAGCAATTAAGATAGTCCACTATAGACATATCCACAGGGGGCGGGGCCAATTACCAATTAAGACAGTCCACTATAGACATGTCCACAGGGGGCGGGGCCAATTACCAATTAAGACAGTCCACTATAGACATGTCCACAGGGGGCGGGGCCAATTACCAATTAAGACAGTCCACTATAGACATATCCACAGGGGGCAGGGCCAATTAGCAATTAAGACAGTCCACTATAGACATATCCATAGGGGGTGGGGCCAATTAACAATTAAGACTGTCTACTATAGACATATCCACAGGGGGTGGGGCCAATTAACAATTAAGGCATTCCACCATAGACATATCCACAGGCCAACCCGATTCAGATTATTCCTCAATTAATATTCTCTTTCCAGGTGATCTTAGGTTGTGTCGGTTGACAGTTAAAACTAATCAGTAGCTGGGTGTTGTGGTTCACACCTTTAATCCCAGCACTCGGGAGGCAGAGGCAGGTGGATCTCTGAGTTCAATGCCAGCCTGGTCTACATAGAGAGTTCCAGGACAGCTGGAGCTTCAGGGAGAACCTGTCTCAAAAAGACAGAACAAACAAACAAACAAACAAACAAACCCTAACCAGTACAGGGGCTGGAGAGATTGCTCAGTAGTTAAGAACACTGGCTGCTCTTGCAGAGGACCCTGTTTGGGTTCCCAACACCCACAGAGTGGCTAACAACCATCTGGAACTCTGGTCACAGGTAATCTGGCACCCTTTTCTGACCTCCTCAGGCATTGCACGACACCGGTGCACTTATATACATGCAGACAAAACACTCATACACATAAAATAAAACTTTAAAACAAACAAAATAACCCCCCAAACTAACCAGTACACAGGGCCTAACTGTGGACCACTGGAAGCCATCAGGCCCAGGCTGAACAAGTTGCTTTCCTAAGGCTCAGGAGCTGCGGGCACAGCTGTGCTGTGCACTGCAGAACCACAGAGCAGCAGAGCAGGTCTATAGAAGGTTGAGGATGGACCTGAGGAAAACAGGGATAATAGGTTTTCTTTGAGGATTCTTAGACGTATTCCAGGAGTCTCATAAATCATCCCTAAGTTGAGTCTGTCCTTCGCAGCCAACAATTCCCCATGGAATTCTATCTTTTCCCTGTTCACACATTGTCAGGTGTGCTGGAGTAGAGCAGTGGGGTGGGGTGGGGTGGGGTGGAGATGGGCACAGGATGGGGTGCAGCCTGGACCTGGGAACACCAGATGTTGTCTAGTCCTTTCCTCTCTCCTAACTCAGATGCATCCCCTGCCAAACTTTATTCACCAAACTGTTCTTCAAAGCTGGCATGTTGAACACTCCAGCAGGCTAGAAACATATGAAAGACTAAAAGCCAACCCACTAATAAAAGCCAGAAAAAGAAAAATAGGGCTATTCTGTCATCTGATAAAGTAAAATTCATACCAAATGCGAAGAGATTTCAAAAGGCCACTTCATATTAATAAAGGGAAAAATGCACTTAAAAGAAACAATTGTAAATATATATGTATTGAACATAATTTCATAAAATAAGTATGAATTCATAAAATAAGTATGAAGGAGTCCTGATATAATAGTAGTCCATCTTTAGATAGGCCACCAAACTAAAAAACCAATAAAGAGCCAGGTGTGGTGACAGACATTAATCCCAGCACTAGCACTAGGGTGGCAGAGGCAGAGACTAATTTTTCTGTGAGTTCCAGGCCAGCCTGGTCTACATAAGAAGTTGCTGCCGAACCCCAGCTACATAGTGAGATCCTATGTCAAAACAAAACCAAAACAAAATAACAACAACAACAAATCAAAAAAGAAACTTCTAAGTTAAGCTATAGCATAAACCAAATGGACTTAATGAGGTAACTACCTACAGAATACTGCACCTAACAGATAACAAAATGCACGTTCTTTTTGCAACCCATTCAAGCCTCTCTAAAACAGAACACATCTAAGGCAAGTCTTAACAAATACAAAAGAATCCAAATAATCCCTTCCTAAATTTTTTTTTTTATACCCAGGCATGGTGGCACACACCTTTAATCCCAGCACTTGGGAGGCAGAGACAGGCAGATCTCTGTGAGTTCAAGGTTCAAGGCCAGCCTGGTCTACATAGTGAATGCCAGGCCAGCTGGAGCTACAGAGAAACCTTGTATCAAAAAGATAAAAAAAAGAAAGAAAAATTTATTTATGGAGCTCTCACTGAGTACCTGGGTTCAGTTCCCAACACTCACATAGCAGCTAACAACCATCAATAATTCTAGTTTCAGGGGAATCCAACACCTTCTTCTGATCTCCATGGGCACTGCACAGCAGGGGTGCACCAACCTACATGCAGGCAATATATTCATATGCCAAATTTTTTTTAAAAATTACATTTATTTTTGGTATATGATTGTATTGCTTGCAAATGTGCAAGTGCACCTATGTTGTACACTGCCCAGAATTGGAGTTACAAATGGTTGTTAGCTGCCATGTTGGTGCTGAGATCCAAATCTGGGTCTTCTACAAGAGCAGCCAGTGCTCTTACCTGCTGCGCTATCTCTCTAGACCCCCAAATAATTTCTTATGCCTTATCAGATCACAGAGGTAAATATAAACTACTTATCTAAAAAAGTATAAACTACTATCAAAAGAAACTATGCAAATATTTGGAGACATACAATTACTATGTGTAGATTAAATTTTAAAGTATTTATGCCTAAAACCAGTCATTCCCAAATATTATTATGAATTAAGATCTCTCACAAAGCTTGCCAAATCAGATTGTTGCTGCCCCTCAGAATTTCCGAGTCAGGGAGACCTATGAATCTGGGGTTTTCTAAAGTCACCAGGTGATTCCACTTCCGGCAACCACATTTGGAGAGGCAGTAGGGGCCAGTTCTCTACCAAACGATGCACACTTAGTGTTTACAGCCTAGAAATCCATTCAAACACTGTTTACCAAAGCTCTTGCTACCTGTCAAGCATGGGAATAGAGTGGCTTACAAGATAAGGTCCCTCGGCCTGAAATAAAACCACTGTTTCCGGAAGAAAAGCCGATTATCAACGAAGCTTTTGGTATCTCTGGGGTGAGCCGGAATGAGCAGCCACCGAGTGAGACATAATCATCTGCTTGTGATCTTCAACAGAGAGCCAAAGCAGATATCTGAGGCAGGACTTGAGAATGACGGACAGCTGGAAGATGCTGAAGTGCCACCATGCACTGAACTCAGGAGACACAGCTTCTCGAAGGGCAACTCAAGTGCCACGTTCTTCTCCCTATTTTGTACCGTGTAAGGTCGCTTTGGGGTCCTGGTAAGTTTCTACACTGGCACTCCAAGAGAGAAGCTTCCATTGCTGTCCACATTGAGATCTGAAGAAGAGTATTGCCAGAACAAGCCTCAACACTGAAATGTTAGGACCAGGTCAGAAAGAAGTTAGGGCTGGAGAGATAGCCTAGCGGTTAAGAGCACAGACGCTCTTGCAGAGGACCCGGGTTCGATCCCCAGCACCCACATGGCGGCTAAGAACCGTCTGTAACTCCAATTCCAGGAGAACTCCAGTTCCAGGGGAATCTGAGACCCTCTTCTGACCTCCGCGGCATTGCACGACACGGGTGCACAGACCTGCATGCA
>VZQC01012337.1:43464-117204 GCA_009823505.1 Rhizomys pruinosus
TTTTTTTTAATAATTTTTAATTTCATTTTATTTATTTTTGTATGTGTATGAGTGTGCTGTCTGCATGTAGGTTTGTGCACCCGTGTCGTGCAATGCCGCGGAGGTCAGAAGAGGAGAGATGGCCTAGCGGTTGAGAGCGCTGACCGCTCTTACAGAGGACCCGGGTTCGATCCCCAGCACCCACATGGCGGCTGAGAACCGTCTGAAACTCCAACTCCTTTCTTTTCTTTCTTGCTTTTTCTTTCTTCCTCTCTTCTTCCTTTCTTCTTCCTTTCTTCTTTTCTTCCTTCCTTCCTTTCTTTCTTTCCAGGCTCTTACTATGCCTGGAACTCCCTATCTAGACTGGCTCTGCCTGCTTCTGCCTCACAAGTGCTGGGATTAAAAGTATGTACCACCATTCCAGGCAAGGATCCTAATTTTTATTTATTAAATGTAGAAACTGGTCAGACGGCAACTTTATTGATTCAGGCCCTCCTCACTGACAATTTACCTTTCATTCAACTGTGAAGACTTTTACTTGGTGGTGATATGAACTCAGGAAGCACTCTAATTATGGTGGCAGCACAGCCATGCCTTCAGGAACCATAACAGCCAGATTTTCTTCCTCCTCTGCCAGTAATTGAAATCTATACCAATTCACAAAGCATGCTAAAAAATGAGATTTCCTCTTAAAAATAAACTTTCCCGGATTAAGACATATGCTGCTGTAACGTTTGAGGAGACTGGAAAGAAGGTAAAAGCAAGGGCTACAGAGAGCGACTCCCCAGATCCCACCTTGCCTCCTCCCAGTCCAGCACAAAACTGTATCTTCAAAACTGTCTACTATAAAGATGGAAAATGAAAGTCAGTCGTTCTGCCAAAAATAGTTTTTGTCCCTTATCAGTTAAAAGAGGTACTTATGCAAATAATTCAATGCCATTTTAAGTTTTTATGCTAAAATACACATCCCTGGGGCTGGAGAGATGGCTCATTGGTTAAGAGCACTGGGTGTTCTTGCAGAAGACCTGGATTCAAGTCCCAGCACCCACATAGTGTCTAACAACCATCCATAGCTCCAGTTCCAGGGGATCCAACACCCTCTCTGACCTTCACAAGCATTGCATGACATGGGTGCACTTACATACATGCAGGCAATACACACATACACATAAAATAATTAAAATATTAAAAAAAATTCTCTGCTGAAACTGTTTTACAATTCCATTTTTAGTATTTATTCAAAACCACCAAATAGGGCAACTTATATGAGATTATACATCCCGGAGACAGACACTATATCTATCTCAGTCATTATCATCTTGTTTTATGTTTTGTGTTTTGTTTTGTTTTGTTTGGAGAGATAGGGTCTCCCTTTAGTCCCAGCTGGCCTGGAGCATGCTATGTAGACCAGGCTGGCCTTTAACTCATAGAGATCTGCCTGCCTCTGCCTCTGGGATTAAAGGTGTGCATTACCACATCCAGCCTAAGATGGTTCTTAACTGACATGTGGGTGCTGGGAATCGAACCTGGGTCCTCTGCAAGAGTAGTCAGTGCTCTTAACTGCTGAGCCATCTCTCCAGCCCAGGTCATTATCATCTTTTAAAACGTGTTTGTAGGGCTCGAGAAATGGCCTAGCGGTTAAGAGTGCCGACCGCTCTTACAGAGGACCCGGGTTCGATCCCCAGCACCCACACGGCGGCCGAGAACCATCTGAAACTCCAATTCCAGGAGAACTCCAGTTCCAGGGGAATCCGACACTCTCTTCTGACCTCCGCGGCATTGCACGACACGGGTGCACACACCTGCATGCAGACAGTACATTCATACACATACCGAAATAAATAAAATTAAAAAAAAAAAATTAAAAAAAAACGTGTTTGTAGTTATGTAAGTGCACCACATGAGTGCAGATCAATGGAGGCCAGAAGAGGGCATTGGATTCCCTGGAACTGGAGTTAAGGAAAGGTGTTAGCTGCCATACGAGCGCTGGGAAACAAACGTGGTCTTCTGCAAGAGTAACTGCTCTTAACTGGTAAGCCATCTCTCCAGTCACTACTCTTTTAAAATTCAGGGCCTCATTTACATCCCTAGTCCAAACTGTTCACTTAAAAAGCTCTGGGCTGGGTAGATGGCCAAGCAGGTAAATGCTCACCCTCTCTACACAGGCCTGCTAACGTGAGTTCAATTCCCCAAATCCACAGTGAAAGGGGAAAAATTATCAAAGACTCCTGAAAACCATCCTCTGATCTCCACACGTGCATCATGTGTATGCACATGCACATACTTTTTTCCCATTTAAAAGTGAAACTTCCTCACCTATTAAAAGAGAAAAATAAACCAACCCAGCTCAAAAAATGTGTTCTTCGCTAAATCCTGACAAGCACTATACATACATACTCCTAAAGTTGTTTATCATCCTGTTTCTGCAGTGTAGATGCTCAGAATATCATTTACAAAGAGCTGCAGCAATGATGAGTCTGGAAGGGGCACTGCCACTTCTGCCCCGGCACAACCTCCTCCAGCAATTGTCAACAACCTCCCGGTGGAAGGCTTGCTCTGCCATCGATATGGCTATATTACGTATCACGTTTGCCTTGAGATTAATACCTGTTCTTGTGGAGAAAACACACACCATCATCTGTCATACAACACTCCCCATGGCTAGCTGGTCCTGGATGCAGTGCTGGAGCCCTCCTGCTCACTGGCGTGAGTGTGGTTCACAGGGACACATACACTTTAGCAGTTAGGTGGTGGTGCAAACTGGTGCCACCATTGAAAGTTCATCAATTTAGGGGCTGGAAAGATGGTGGTTAAGAGCACTGACTCTCTTGGAGAGGACCTGGGTTTGATTCCCAGCACCCACATTGTGGCTAAGAACCATCTTAGGCCGGGCATGGTGGCACATGCCTTTAATCCCAGAACTTGGGAGACAGAGGCAGGTGGATCTCTGTGAGTTCAAGGCCAGCCTGGTCTACATAGCAAGCTCCAGGCCAGCTGGGACTAAAGGGAGACCCTGTCTCAAAAAGACAAAAGAAAAAAAAAAGTTCATCAATTTAGCATGATATACCAAGTATCTTTAGGGTGTTCACATGTTTTTCCTTACTGTTGTGTGTGTGTGTGTGTGTGTGTGTGTGTGTGTGTGTGTGTGTCTGGTTTGGAGATAGGGCCGTCTTCTGTAGCCCCAGCCGGCCTGGACTCATTATAGAAACCAGGGTTAGCCTCAACGGAGATCCACTTGCTAAGATTAAAGGCACATGCCCCAGCAGACTGGTGTTAAGGTCTTTTTGTTTTTAGTGGGTTTTTTGTTTGGTGCTGCTTGTTGAGACATATCTCGCCACACTGAGAAGGCTCCTGACTCAGCTTCCAAGGGTTGGCACTGCAAGCTATGACACCTGGCTTTATGTTTGTACCTTCTGATCCCTCTTTTTTCCTCTGAAAACATACACTAAAGAAATATGACTTGGGCCACGTGGTAGTCCATGCTTTAATCTCAGCTACTTGGGAGGCACGAACAGTGTATCGTCTAAGTGGTCAAGACCAGCTTGTCTATATGTGAGTTTCCAGGACAGCTCAGGTTATTGGGGGGTGAGTTAGAGGCGGTGAAGACCCCTGTGTCCCACCGACCAACAAACAACAAAACCACCCTCTCTGCCAGCGCGCGCTCCCTCCTTTTCCCGTCTTTCTCGCTGTTCTCCTCGGTTCCGCGCCCTTGCCTGTCTTGCAGAGGACCTGGGTTTGAATCCCAACACCCACATGGCAGCTAACAACTGTCCTTAACTCTAGATCTAGGGGATCTGACACCCTCTTCTGACCTCTGAGGGCACTGGACAACATTGGTGGACTTACACACATGGAGGCAATACACTCATACATAGAAAATAAAAATTAAAGAAAAGAAATAGTGTTTATAATTTTTTTTTTTAATTCCCAGGGCTGGAGAGATGGCTCTTTCAGAGGACCCAAATTTGATTCCCAGCACCCAGACAGCAGATAACTTCAGTGTCAGGAGAAACCCATCCCCTCTTCTGACCTCCAGGTGCACTTACATGCATGCAGACAATGTAATCATATACATAAATTTTTTAAATTTAAATTAAAATATTTTAAAACTCCTGCATACATTTAGAAATATATTCATTGCTTTCCCATTATTTGATCAAAAAGTCAGAAATTTACATTATTCTAGAAACATTAAGCAAGTTGATGAAATCTGACAAAAAATAAGCCAAGGGGCTTTAAGTGACTTAACTTCACAATTAAAAAGCAATTGTTATTTATTCACCTATCTAATATCTGGTGGTTTTAAAAAGGAAAATAAAAGCCTCCAATACTCAGCTTCCATAGTAAATGGTGCTAAATAGATATATCCAGATTTTATCAGCAGTGTTAAGAAGATTGTTCCTGGCTTTCAAGATGATGAAAGTCCTTTAACGGATTAACATTCTGGCAAAAAGTACCTCTGAGATCCCGTCTGGGTCACGATTAGGCATCTAGGGACCTGTGTCGTGATTTTTTTTCTCCTGTATTAGATCCTGTCCACCAGCTGAGCCCACTGGGCAGCAGGGCAGCCAGACAGCACTGCTCCGTTCCCTCAAAGCTGTTACACTAGGGAGTGTAGGAAGATCCAGTTTGAATTGGGGACTAGTTCTCAGCTAGCACCCCTCAGGGCACCATGTGGATGGGAGTCAGGGGATTTCTCTGACCCCGCCCCAAGGAGGAACAGATAATGTGGCCCAAGTGCATAGGACTGGGTGGGGCAGCAGTGTGCAGTGGTGCGGAATTGGGGGGCCTGTGATTGGCTCTGGGAGCAGATGTCATTTGGCTTATAAGAGCAGGCTGTAGCGGGCAATAAAGTGAATTCTCCATTACCATCATTACAGAATTCCTGGCCGTCATTATTTTTTGCATGCATACAGGCCAAAGCAGGCCTGCATTTGGCTCAGGGGGCCAGTGGGTTGGAAAGAGGTTCTTGGACCACCAACCTGGATAGCTGGTGTGGTGAAGTGAGTTGTGGATATAGGCTGTGAGTAGATATAGGTTGAAGATAGGTCATCAGCCATCAGCCTGAAATTCCTGTCCGGGGCCAGCAGTCTCTGGGCAGGTGGGAAATCATGGCCAAGAGTAGAAAACATGTTCTGTTGTGCCAGGCTAAAGGCCTGAGTTGGAGGTACCTCTCAGGCTGGGCTATGGAAGTAGCCAGCTGGTCTCTGTGTCAAGAGGCCAGTTCCCTACAGTGGCCACAGGTGGGTACTGTGTTCCCCTTCCCTTAGCAGGGCCGCATGGTACCTGCTCCTTACAAAGAAAGCGCCCTACAAGGGAGACAAGTCAAGGCTCCCTGTCCAGGATATGCTGAGGATTTATTTTCATAGTAATGAAAATGGAGCTACACTCATACATATAAAAATTTAAAAAACTGAAAAATTTCAATTTGTTATAAAAAAAAGAAATAACAGGCATTATTCAAATGAATCCCAACACATGAAAAACAAAATCTCCTAGATAATTGCTATTTTAAACAGACATAAACCCTATACCTGATAATTGTGAAAATACAGAAAGGCGCAGAGTATAGAAAGTATAGAATTAGTGAACAAAGAAGCCCTACCAATCAATCATCATTCAGAGAAGGGACAAGCAAAGCTAAAGGCCAGCCTTCAGGAGTTAAATTGAGATAACCACAGATCCAAAGGAGAAAAGATATCCAATTTATTTGAAAAGGATTACAAAGTAGTCTCCATAACAATGAATGCATTAAACAGTTGCAAAATGAAATGATGTGGGAAAGCTATTAAAAACTGTGAGGTCGGCTGGGCGGGGTGGGGCACGCCTTTAATCCCAGCAAGGGACGCAGAGGCAGGAGGATCTCTGTGAGTTCCAGACCAGCTGGGGCTACCACAGGGAGGCTGGTAGGAGCATAATTAGCATATGAAAGTTGTGTGAATTAGAGGTATACAGGATTAAACTAACAGTAGGTAAGGTGCGGATTTGAAGTAATGTAACCATAAGAAAATAGAAATGTTAAACTTAGCTCAGCAAGAGGTCTGCTTCAGCCCAGGGCTGCTTGGGGATAAGGACTCCGCACAAAGGGGCTTTTGCTTTACGTGCACAGCTGATTAGTCTTCCAGATAGGATACAGACACAAGAGCCAGATAACCAGAGCTGGATCTGCCTGCCCAGGNAGATTTGGTATTTATTTATTTATTTATTTATTTATTTATTTATTTATTTATTTATCTTTTAGCTTTCGGTCTTTTTGAGACAGGGTCTCTCAGTAGCCTCAGTTAGCCTGGAACTCACCTTGAACTCACAGAGATCCGCCTGCCTCTGCCTCTGGAGTGCTAGGATTAAAGGTGTGCACCCCCACACACTGCTTCCAGACTTGGTTTTTAAAATGAAATCAACCTAGCAAAGTGCATCAAGAAGGCAACATGGCTACAATTTTCTTTTGTTTTGTTGAGTCACAGACTCACTCTAGAGCCCAGGCTGAACTTGAACTTGAAGAAACCTTCCTTCCTCAACCTCCCAAGTAATAACATTAAAGGCAAGAGCCACCACAACAAATTTACCATTTATTTTATTTTTTAAACATTTTTTTCTTATTTTTATTTCATGTGTATGAGTGTTATGTCTACATATGTTTAAGTACACCCATGTTGTACAGTGCCTGAGGAGGACAGAAGAGGGCGTAAGATGCCCTGGAAATGGAGTTACAGAGAGTTGTTAGTTGCCATGCGGGTGCTGGGATTTGAACCCAGGTCTTCTATAAGAACAACCAGTGCTCTTAACCACTGAGCCATCTCTCCAGCCCCAAGTTTACCATTTATTTTAATGTTACTTCTGACCCTATAATTTTGCATCCAATAATGCCCATTAAGGAAATAATGTTTTAATAAATCCAGGCTGGGGAGATGGCTCTGTTAGTAAAATGCTTGCTGCATACACAAGGACCTGAGTTCAGCTCCCTGAAGACAGTGACAGAATATGACCCCATCACTGGGAAGCAGGGATGGGGGATCTGTGAGGCTTGCTGCCATCCAGTCAGCAAGAAGAAGAAAATAAATATACCCATGCAATTAATGTAACTTCTGTGTGTGTGTCTGATAATGTTTTTTTTTTATGATTCTATGACTGATTTTAAACTTTAAGACTCAGTACTCACCTTATAGAGGTTTTATGAATGCTTACCGAAAATTATGCTTCAAAATGAATCAAAATGAAAATGGAGAACACAAGAGACCTCAAAGCTATCTTGAGAAATGAATAACACCTGTTTACAATTACTCAGTTTGCCAAGAGGTTTGCAATAAATTCTATTGTTAAAGAATGTCTTAATCCTGCCCTCTATATCTGCTTCGGCAAACGTGCCTGATCACTTAACTGCACGACGAATTTCCCCTCAGTGGTCTTAGACACTAAACATCTGTGCTGAAATCCATCAGCGTTAAAGCAGTGAGAAATGATGTGGGAAAGCTATTAAAAACTGTGAGGTCGGCTGGGCGGGGTGGGGCACGCCTTTAATCCCAGCAAGGGACGCAGAGGCAGGAGGATCTCTGTGAGTTCCAGACCAGCTGGGGCTACCACAGGGAGGCTGGTAGGAGCATAATTAGTATATGAAAGTTGTGTGAATTAGAGGTATATAGGATTAAACTAACAGTAGGTAAGGTGCGGATTTGAAGTAATGTAACCATAAGAAAATAGAAATGTTAAACTTAGCTCAGCAAGAGGTCTGCTTCAGCCCAGGGCTGCTTGGGGATAAGGACTCCGCACAAAGGGGCTTTTGCTTTACGTGCACAGCTGATTAGTCTTCCAGATAGGATACAGACACAAGAGCCAGATAACCAGAGCTGGATCTGCCTGCCCAGGACCTGGGCATGAACCCAGGTAGAAAAGAGAGCCACCTGGCTATGAATGGGTAGCTGAGGCACAAGCCTGAGATTAGCACTCCCCACGCCCGGCTGTGGCCTACTTAAACTGGGAAGTACAGAATGACTTCGCTGCCCCCCCCCCCACCATTAGAGGACCTGCTGTGATATGCCCCTGCGGACCTCTCAGCTCAGGCCCCTTGCCTGGGGACGCCCACCGTCTATGAAGTCTGCAGCTGAGAACACCCGGACATGCTGCCCCGTGACACCAGTTCACCTGAAATGCATGCTGACCCTGTTGGGTACTGACACTGCCCTGACCAGCTCACTTGGAGGCTGCCCCTCTTCCAAGAGGCTGAGACACCCTGGGTGAGTTTCCTTGAGGGAGCGAGGCTAGGAACAGGACAGAAATGGAATTAACGAATCAACCTGCTTGGGAATTAATAAAAATAGATTGTATTATAATATTTGTGTCCTGGATTTCTTTGGACTTTGTCCATGCTAGTCCATGCTCACAGCAGAGACCCTGTCTCAAAAAGACCAAAAGAAAAAAAAATACTGTAAGGTCAGGGCTCTGAAGTTCAGATCGCTAACTCATCTCAGTGCACTGGTGCAAATCAACATGAGTTCTCCAACTCTCCGTGCAGAGTCTGGTTCCTCACTGAATGCAATTTCCACAACAGAGAGCTCCAGGTTCAGTGAAAGACTTTGTCTCAGAGCGACTGAAGAAGACACCCAACACCGACTCCTGCGAGTTGTTCTTTCATACACACACAATCAATCAAGTAATCAATCTACAGACAGGCACAGATACATTCACTCCTCTGTTATAATGGCAAAATTTCAGAAACGACTATTAAATTATTATGCAGTCATGTCTGTGAGAGGTCTAAGATGGTGAAATAGTTTATAAGTTGAAGATGAAAAAATTAAACAAAAATGAGTAGAAATTCATCAGCATTTAAGTGTTTTTGCTGTTGATCTAAAAAAGACTATCCTGGAAGGTTTTTGTTTTTTTTTCTTTACAGTTATTTACTTTGTTTATTGGAGGAGCAGAAGGAGGTGCCTGCCTTGGTTTTGTGTGGAGGCTAGAAGACAACCTGGAGGACTTAGTTCTCGCTTCCACCACATGGGTCCTGAGGATCAAACTTGAGTCCTTGGGCTTGGCTACAGACACCTTTACCCACTGAGCCATCCAGGTCCCAGGTTTTGTAGTAGGTGCCTTCGCCTGCTAAATGTGGTAAGAGTGAAGAAGATACAGCATGTAAAAGGTTTACTACCATTCTATTAAGAAAAATGTAACCTTTGTCCCACAGAATCAAAACCCCTTTGGTCTCCCAGAATCAAAACTCCTGACTATTACTTAATAATTTCATGAGGTGGAGAGTTTGTTTGTTTGTTTGTTTGTTTGTTTGTTTGAGACAAGGGTGTCAGGTAGCCCAGGATGCCTTTGAACTTCTGATCTTCTTCCTTCTACCTCAGTGTTGGGAATACAGACATGTACCATTATACCCAGCTTAATGTTTAAACTATTTTTTTCCTCTGTAAGATGGAAATCAAAGCCACATAGAACTAAATCCAAATTTAAGACCACTGAACCATTTAAACTTACAAGCTTTGCTACTATAGAAAAGTTTGACAGACAAAAGCTCAGGTGTCCCACTAGGTAGCCGAGAAGCTTTAACACTAACCAATGCAGCAATGAAACTCCATGAAGGGACAAACCATCCTATGAGTGCACGTGCAGGTTTCACACTCCCAACCACACAATTCATATTGTACTTCAAAATAAGAAATGTTACAAAAGCTTGCTTTCCAGGGTCCGATCTGTATAGGAGGGACTTAGAAGAAATGAGTTATAGTTTACACTGGAATCTTTTTTCCATTTCTTTTTTTTTTTTCCGAGATCTGGTCTATAATCATTTCAGTTTTATTATATGTGTACAAGTGTTTTGCCTGCATATATGTAAGCGTGCTACATAATGCAATGTCTGCAGGCTAGAAGGGAGCATCAGATACCCTGGAACTGGAGTTAAGCACTGTTAGCCACCAGGTAGGTGCTGGGAACAAAACCTGGGTCCTCTATAAGAGCAGCCAGTGCACTTAACCACTAGCCATCTCTAGCCCCTGCAGAAGAATCTTTTTTTTTTTTTTTTATGTGTATGAATGTACTATCTGCATGTAGGTTTGTGCACCTGTGTCGTGCAATGCCTTGGAGGTCAGAAGAGGCTGCTGGATTCCCCTGGAACTGGAGTTGAAGACAGTTCTCAGCCACCATGTGGGTGCTGGGGATCGAACTCAGGTCCTCTGCAAGAGCGGTCAGTGCTCCCAACCGCTAGGCCATCTCTCCAGCCCCAGAAGAATCTTTAAAGGCCTCTCTGTGCTTCAGGATAAATGGGAACAAACCTTAAGTTCAGCACTCAAGTCCCCATTTTGAGGGCTACTGGCTAGGTCCCAAGGATGGAGCCTTTGCCATTTTCTACCCACTGGTAAAAAGCCAGGGAAGGTGACTGGTTTCAAACGGTCTGTATAAGGCAAGTGGTCTCCAGCTCTCTCACTTACTTAAATTACAAAAAGATTGCCTAACCATGCTGCATGGTCTTTACAAGGATTATAGGTAAAACAGAGACTGTCAGCTCCCTCTTCTCACAGTCCTTTGTGTAATGTCCAGCCTCACACTAAATGCAGCAGCCAAGTGACTGTCGCCAGAACGAACTCCCTAGGAAAAAGCAGTGCTGTCCAGGAGATCATGGGAGCTGACCTGACAGATAAGGGGGACTAAATGAGTCCATCAGGTCTCAACTCTTCAGAGTTTAGGTGAGGGAGCATGGACAATAAGCAGTAAGTAGAGAGGGTGTCTGCAGAAGGATATCAGGAGGCAGAGAAGAGCCACAAAAACATGAACACATTATGAGGCCACCAGTAAGAACGGGCAGAAAGCCAATACTGTGGCTAACAGTATACTTAAAAACACTGCCTTACAACTTCCTTAATTTAACAGTATATTCTAGCTTGATTACTGTTACTGTGAAAAGACACTCTGGCAAAGAGCAAATTAGGGGAGGAACGGATTTCTTTAGCCTATACTTTCAGGTTCGATCCCCAGCACCCACATGGCGGCCGAGAACCGTCTGAAACTCCAATTTCAGGAGAACTCCAGTTCCAGGGGAATCCAACGCCCTCTTCTGACCTCCGCGGCATTGCACGACACAGGTGCACAGACTTGCATACAGACAGTACATTCATACACATACAGAAATAAATAAAATTAATTAAAAAAAATTAAAAAAAAACAATCCGTCACTGAAGGAAGTTAGGTCAGGGATCTAAAGTGGAACTGGAAGCAGAAATTGAAGCAGAAATTGTGGAGGAATGCAGCTTACTGGTTGCTCTCTGGCTACCCTTAGCTAGCTTTTCTTATATGAACCAGGACCACCAGCCTAGGATGGCGCCATCCACAATGGGCTGAGCCCTCCCACATCAATTAATAATGAAGAAAATCGCCCTCAGACAAGCCCACTGGCTAACCTGATTTAGGCAATTTCTCAATGGAGGATTTCCTCTTACATGATGTAAGCTGCGTCAAGTTAACAACTAAAGCTAACTGGGACATCTATGTGTGTTTTATGTTAACATGAAACAACCAGACCATGCAGACTCTATACACACCTGCACATGTGTATCATTTAAAAATAAATGTCCGGGGGCTGGAGAGATGGCCTAGCGGTTAAGAGCGCTGACTGCTCTTACAGAGGACCCAAGTTCAATCCACAGCACCCACATGGTGTCTGAAACTCCAGTTCCAGGAAAACTCCAGTTCCAGGGGAAACTGACACCCTCTTCTGACCTCCGCGGCATTGTATGACATGGGTGCACAAACCTACATGCAGACATTACATTCATACACATACAGAAATAAATAATAAAAAAAAATGTCGGAGCTGGGCTTGGTGGCGCACGCCTTTAATCCTAGCACTTGGGAGGCAGAGGCAGGCAGATCTTTGTGAGTTCAAGGCCAGCCTGGTCTACAGAGTGACCTGGGGCTACAGGGCGACCCTGTCTGGAAAAGACCAAAATAAATAAATAAATAAATAAATAAAATCTACATTGAAGATATGTGCTCAAAATGTTTTGTTTGAAGATGGAGGTATGATCAAAATTTTTTATTATTATTATATTCAGTGTGTGTGACCAGGGGTCACTAGGCTTGGTGGCAATCCTGCTGAGCTATCACACAAGTCGTCAAAAATATTTTGATAGCTAGACTTTGACACAGAAAGTGCACCTTCCGTCACACTGAGTGACAGAGAAGTTAGGACATCTGCCAAGGACTACAACAAAGATCCTGTCGTCCAGGAGTTCAAAGGCCATGTGGCACAAAGAGCATCAGCAACTCTTCCACTGGGGTCCATGAAATAAATGTTCACTAGCACTTACATGTGCCTGTGGAAGTCCAGGGGTTTTCATATCATTTTCTGGCAAGAAAGTCATCATTGATCAAACAAACCACTGAATTAACTTTCCAGGGCCAGTGGTCTCTAATCATTTGGACCACAGAGCACTCTGAGATTCTAACTTTTTTTTTTCCTAGGAACATTTTCCTAGGAAAGCACAGAGAACTACAACTAGACTGGATTTCATTGATGCTTTTCACCCAAAGCCCAAGGCTAAGAAACCACCAGTTCTACCTTTCATTTGGAAATATAAACACACATACAATCATGAAGTCCTAAACTAAAAGACCTTAAGAGGCTGACTCATAGGCTTCTCTCTTCCCAGGCAGCATCTGTGGGGCAGTGAGAGAAGACTCCAGAAATAAAACGCCACTTCTATTCTCAAGCACAATGCACAGAACTGACACAATATCATTCAGTTACACAATGGCTCTTCAGAGTTCTCAATGAAGGGAATACTCACGGTCTGAGACCAAACACAATGCACAAAGACCAAAAATACAGACAAAGTTGCCATATCAGGAGCAATGCAACAATTGGTTTTCTGGCAACAGATGCATCGGTGAGAATGACAGCTAAAGCAACAAATATTTTCTATAAAAATTAAAAAGTCTGATGCAATTTTTCATCCATTTGTTTTGAGAGATTTTATACATCAGAGCTACAGATCATAGCTTGGTTCCATCTTTTCTCTTAAACACTTAAAAAAAAAAAACACCAGATAAATCATGAGAAGTCACATGAAAATACCAGCATCCAGTAATCAGTGTGATCTGAGACCAACAGCTTCCATTTCCTTATCTTTAAAGCTAGGAAAAGCAGCAGGTGTCCTACAAAAATGACAAGCACATGCTTTCAAGGGAGAAGTGAAGGTTTGTAGTTGTCTTACACCAGGCCAGGCTCTAGTCCATGTATATTGCCCACGTATATTTTCTTGCATTCATTCAACAAATGTTTAGTGAACTTCAGCTATGAACCAAATATTAAGAAAGCAAAATCCAATAATATTAGATTACTTCTTACTTGACGTTTATTAGCTGTCCAACCATTGAAAGGATGTAAAGGAAAAAGTTCTATTAGCTGAGAATGACAATTAATATTTACTTTTTTTTTTTTTTTGTCTTTTCGAGACAGGGTCTCCCTGTAGCCCCAGCTGTCCTGGAACTCACTCTGTAGACCAGGCTGGCCTTGAACTCACAAAGATGACAATTAATATTTACATAGTGGTTTACAGATTATTAAAAATATCATCTGTATTTCACCTCACCCAATCCTTATAGTAGCTTTTTGAGAATGTGATAATTTCTCATTTGTCTCATTTACATTGTAAAAAGGGAGGCTCGGGGCTGGAGAGATGGCCTAGCAGTTAAGAGCACTGACTGCTCTTGCATAGGACCCAGGTTCGATCCCCAGCACCCACATGGTGACTGAGAACCGTCTTTAACTCCAGTTCCAGGGGAATCTGACACACTCTTCTGACCTCCGCAGCACTGCACGACACAGGTGCACAAACCCGCATGCAGACAGTACATTCATACACATACAAAATAAATAAAAATTAAAAAAAAAAAAGGGAGGCTCAGGTAAGTCTAGTGCTCACCCAGGGAGCGTGGCCAACTCTGCTGCAGAGAAACTCAGTGCTCCACCACTTCAATGCAGGCTGAGCTTGGGAGCCATGAGGATAACATGTGCAAAAATGATTCTGAACTTTTGCCAAGAGCCAAGGTCTTTAGCGGCTTTTTGCCTGTTTCCGTCCTCCCCAGAAACAAAGAGTACTCCATTCCTCCATTCCGGTAGTGTACAGCAACAAAAAAAACCACAGGGCGTGCTGCTGTGTGGCTTTAATCCCAGCCCTCAGGAGGCAGAGGCAGGTGGATCTCAGTGAGATCAAGGTCATCTTGGTCTACATAGTGAGTTCCAAGTGGGCTGTTAGGGAGACCGGGTCAAAAACCAAACCAAGCCAAACCAAAGAAATGCAACTGGCTTAGTCTACAAAAGCTAAATTGGCTAGGAGTGGTGGGCCAAGCCTTTAATCCTAGAGGCCAGAGGGGCAGAGGGGGAGGGGGAGAGGGGCAGAGGAAGAGAAAAGCAGAGGCAGAGGGACAGAGGAGGATGCAGAGTCCAGCAGATCTCTGTGAGTCTGAGGCCAGCCTACTCTACGGAGCAGTTTTCAGCCTGGTCAATGCTACATAGTGAGACCGTGTCCAAAAAAGAGAATGATTTTTATAAATGATACAATAGTTAAATTGGTTAGTTTGGTGGACGCCTCTAATTCCAGCATCTGGGAGGTGAACGAACAGAGGAGGATCAGAATTTCAAGATCATCCTCTGAGCTACAACAGCAAATCCAAGGCCAGCCTGTGCCACATGAGACCCTATCTCAACACAAAACAAAAAGGAATTAATTAAATAGAATAAGATAAATGAAGGATTGATCTGCCTGAACTCTCCACTGGGGCACTGAGCTAAGCCTGCTGGGTTATCTTTTTTGGCTAATGGATTTCTACAGTGCTCTTAAAAAGCAGAAATGTCCTGCACTGTTATTCTAGTGACAAATATTAACAATCGGATACAACAGTATACTTTGCATAGTAAGACTGGAGCATGAGAACTCAAGAGGAAATTATCACCCAGTCCTATGTAAAAACTCTCCCCTTGGATCAATGTCCAACACCACCCAAATCCCTCCCGCAGCATCTGTCTTGGAATAACCAGACCTCCACACCTGCTCTCTTCTCCTGGCCTTCCAGCTCTTGCTAGAGGTGCATGGTCTCTAGTCCACCCCCCCCCAGTCCCCCTGCTTTGCTCTCTTAAAATGTACAGCTTGTTGGAAAGCAAGCTCTTGGAGGCAGCTGGACTACAACAGGACACAACAGGTCAATTCTCTCCTGGCGGGGCCATCAATACAGCTGGAGACAGTTAACACTGGGGACTTGCTAGCTGGAGCCTTGTATCTTTTCAACAGAGCTGCTATGATCCAGGTCTCCACAGTCTAGAAACATGCACTTTCCCCCCAACTCTAGAAAGTTCTATTTAGTACAGCCTAATTGTATATTTGTTCTGACATCTAGTTGGCTGGCTTCTCTCTCAGTGACACATTTCAAATCTGACCCACCTTTTTTTTTTTAACTTTTATTTATTTATTTATTTATTTATTTATTTATTTATTTTTGGTCTTTTTGAGACAAGGTCTCCCTGTAGCCCCAGCAGTCCTGGAGCTCACTCTGTAGACCAGGCTGGGCTTGAACTCACAAAGATCCGCCTGCCTCTGCCTCCCAAGTGCTAGGATTAAAGGTGTGCGCCACCACGCCCGGCAACTTTTTTTATTTTTGAGACTTCCAGATTTGAGTATTGTCTTTGCTTTATTTTTTCATCCCTCCCGGTCCCCACCAACTCCTCCCATGTCTCCCACTCTCTTAATTTCTTGTCCTCTTCTTTGATTATTATTGTTACATGTGCATACAAACGTTTATAAATACACACACTCACACATAAAATGCACTGAGTCCATCTAATGCTATTTGGGTGTACCTGTGTTTAAAAAATATGCAATGCTACACCAGGGATGGTGGCGCTCACCTTTCTTTCCAGCACTTAGAAAGGAGAGGCAGGCGGATCTCTGTGAGTTCAAGGCCAGCCTGGTCTACATAGTGAGTTCCAAGACAGCTGGGGCTACAGGGTAACATATATGCAAGAAATTCTCAGTGACTATGATCTTTGATATTTTTTTAGAGTGTGGGTAAACTGAAAGTCCTAAGAACAGGGCAGGTAATTCTGAAAAATTTTGTACCTATCAGTAAGCTTTCCCTCAAAAGCTCGTTTAATAATTTTTTTAAAATTTTATTTACTTCTGTATGTGTATGAATGTACTGTCTGCATGCAGGTGTGTGCACCTGTGCCATGTAATGCCACGGAGGTCAGAAGAGGGTGTCGGATTCCCCTGGAACTGGAGTTCTCCTGGAATTGGAGTTTCAGACGGTTCTCGGCCGCCATGTGGGTGTTGGGGATCGAACCTGGGTCCTCCGTAAGAGTGGTTGGTGCTCTTAACTGGTAGGCCATCTCTCCAGCCCCAAAAGCTGGTTTAAAATACAGATATTTGTTAATTAAAAAATGGATAAAATAAGTAAAAACACATAGTCTCATTGTTGATTGATTTCCTACTCATAAGCTTATCTGCTTCCTAAAAGGTATTGTGACCTTGAATCAATGCATGTGCAGAGTTTCAGAATACTCAGAGTCACCTAATGCCCAGAGCCTCCTGATGTTCACGGGGTTTCCTGATGTTCACGGGGTCTCCTGATGCTCACGGGGTCTCCTGATGCTCACAGGGTCTCCTAATGCTCACAGAGTCTTCTAATGCTCGCAGGGTCTCCTAATGCTCACAGGGTCTCCTGATGTTCATGGGGTCTCCTAATGCTCACGGGGTCTCCTAATGTTCACAGTCTCCTAATGCTCACAGGGTCTCCTAATGCTCACGGGGTCTCCTAATGCTCACGGGGTCTCCTAATGCTCACGGGGTCTCCTAATGGTCACGGGGTCTCCTAATGGTCACGGGGTCTCCTAATGGTCACGGGGTCTCCTAATGCTCACAGAATCTCCTAATGCTCGCAGGGTCTCCTAATGCTCACAGGGTCTCCTGATGTTCACAGGGGTCTCCTAATGCTCATGGGGTCTCCTAATGTTCGCAGTCTCCTAATGCTCACGGGGTCTCCTAATGCTCACGGGGTCTGCTAATGCTCACGGGGTCTCCTAATGCTCACGGGGTCTCCTGATGCTCACGCGGTCTCCTGATGCTCACAGGGTCTCCTAATGTTCACGCGGTCTCCTAATGCTCGCAGGGTCTCCTAATGCTCACAGAGTCTCCTAATGCTCACAGGGTCTCCTAATCCTCACGGGGTCTCCTAATGCTCACAGGGTCTCCTAATGCTCACGGGGTCTCCGAATGTTCACGGGGTCTCCGAATGCTCACGGGGGTCTCCGAATGTTCACGGGGTCTCCTAATCCTCACGGGGTCTCCTGATGCTCACGGGGTCTCCTGATGCTCACGGGGTCTCCTGATGCTCCCGGGGTCTCCTGATGCTCCTGGGGGTCTCCTGATGCTCGCGGGGTCTCCTGATGCTCGCGGGGTCTCCTGATGCTCGCGGGGTCTCCTGATGCTCGCGGGGTCTCCTGATGCTCATGGGGTCTCCTGATGCTCATGGGGGTCTCCTAATGCTCGCTTATCCCAGCTGAGATGTCCACCTGCTTCTTTGTCCTTTTTCCACAGCTTTGCTTTTGAAGGCCCTTTTAGGGGTGGTTTTGCTGTTCAAAATACCCCCAACACCTAGCCTGAGTGTTATCTTCTGTTACTAAGCACAGAAAGGCCAAGATGTGTTTTAGGGAGAAAATATCTGCTTTAGAGAAGCTTCCTCCAGACATGAATTACTGCACTATTAGCCACAAGTTCAATGTTAATGAATCAAAAGTTTGCTGAAAACAAGGCATCTTTAAACAGAAGCAAACATAAAACAAGGTCATAAGTTCATCTATGAGAAAAATGTGCCATGACCGTAGGCTCACAGGACTCTGCCCTGGGCTGCATCCCTGGGAGCAGTGACTCTGCACCCACCATTCACCTCACTCTACAGGCTACACAGCAGTGGCCTTCCAGTGGTGTAAGCATACCAGCGTGTCCTGTGCTTCCTGCGTTTGCTCCCCTGGGCAGTTTTCTGACCTCTGAGTATTCTCTTAATATTACGGAATAGCTCCAAGTCCCAAGTCTGTCCTTCCTTGCTATTTTTCTCTTTAAGGCTCTTCTACCAGTTTTCTCTAGCGGTTCATGTTGGCTGGTTCAGACTCGCTTTCCCTTCCTACTGTCTCTTAGCCCTACTAACCCTGCTTACTTCTGCCTTGTTTCCTTGACATGCCTGACACCTTTGGACAGGTCCAGCTACAGCAGTTTTTTTAGTCCTGAGTGGTCTCAGTCACTTCTTGAACTGCCCTCTTTGTCTAAGAATTATGTTATTTTTGTGAGAAGTCTACAGAAACATTTATGTGTTTGGTCATAGAGTTATACCTAGATTTCTGTTTAAAACTCATTTTTTAACAGCTACTTGGCAACAATTCCCCGACCTTATTTATTTATTTGTTTGTTTGTTTATTTACTTATTTATTTATCTTATGCATATGACTGTTTTGCCTCCACATAGTTAACTGTGCCACATATGCACAATACAAAGGGAGGGCAGAGGAGGGTGTTGTTGGGTCCACCTGGAACTGGAGTTACAGATGGTTGTTAGCAGCCAAGCACACTCTAGGAACAAAACAGACAGTACTTTTAACTACTAAGCCATCTCTCCAGCCCCCTCCCTGTCTTACATTCAAGGATATAAATATTCTTCCATTTTTAATCAAGATACCTTTAGAAATTCCTGGCATGATAAGTTTAAATATCAATATAGATTATATATACATGTAGATGAGAAACACGATAGGATTCTGACACCTCATTTGCACTATTGCTATAGTTTTAAAATCTTTTGCTATAGAAAACTTCCAACATAGACAAAAGTAAAGAAACTATATACTGAATTCAATGTGCCCATCACTGATTGGCAAAAACTGTCAATATTTTACTAATTTTTCACTAGTCCTTATTTATTCTATTTTTGCCATGATATCTTAAAGCAAAACCAAGCTGTGTCTCTTCACCTTTAAGAACCCCTGTATATTAGAGGTAGTCACTATGCCTTTAATCCCAGAACTTGGGAGGCAGAGGCAGGTGGATCTCGGAGATCAAGGGCAGCCTGATCTATGTAGTGAGTTCCAGGCCAGCTAGGGATATAAGGAGATCCTTTCTCTAAAAAAAATAAAAATAAAAAATAAAACAAGCAAAAGCACCTTCTGGCCGGGCGTGGTGGCACACGCCTTTAATCCTAGTGCTACATGATCTAAGTAAGAGATGGTGAATTAGAGTTCAATGGTGAGAAGAGTCTATCAACTTCTATTTTAGGGATATAGATAGAAGGTAAAATTTATATAACCATGTGACCTTTTTGGGTGTTGAGGGCAAAGGAAATGGAGGTATCAAAGGTAGTACTTTGGCATTTACCCTCAAATCTTACGATCTTAGATCAGTCCCTGGGACCCACATGGTAGAAGAGAACTGACCCTTACTAGAGCCTGGGCTCCCAATGTAAGCTCAATAATTAAATGTATTATTGTCATATATGACTTGTTTATTATTATTAACTTCTAGAAGACTGAAAATCTAGTGTACTATTGTCTTCTTGAGAGTGAGCATGGGAAATAGATCTATGTAACATGTATTTGCAGAACATATTTTGTTCTCTGGCCTCTATATACATGCCATGGCGCATGGATGTCCACAGACATATACACACAGAGATACAAACATATAGATATAGACACATACTGTATCTCTCTCTCTCTCTCTCTATATATATATATATATATATATACACATATGTATATGTGGAGAGAGGGAAAGAAAGAGAGGGAGAGAGAAAACAAAGTTGGGAAGGGGTGGTGGACGAATCTGGCAATATTTAGGGTTGAGGATTGGTGAGTAAAATATGATTAAAATACATTGCATGCATGTGTGACATTGGCATTCTCAACAAATTAATGTGTCATACTTCTTAAAAATTAAAAATAAATAAATTTAAAAAGAAAAAAAAGGCAGAGGCAGAGGCAGGTGGATCTTTGTGAGTTCAAGACCAGCCTGGTCTACAGAGCGAGTTCCAGGACCCTGTCTCCCTGTAGCCCCAGCTGTCCTGGAACTCGCTCTGTAGACCAGGCTGGCCTTGAACTCACAAAGATCCGCTGCCTCTGCCTCCCAAGTGCTAGGATTAAAGGCGTGCACCACCACACCTAGCAGACATTTGTTTTTAATATAACTATCAAACCTAATGGAACTTGGACTTTCTTACCAAGAACTGTCTGTATTGGAGTTTTTATCTCAAAGATACTGTTACAGTTGAGTTATTCAAGTAGGAATCCAAACAAGGTCCCCATACAATACACTGACTGAGATTATTATTATTAAATAATTTCTGTGCTATTAAAGCTAGCACAGAAAATCATCACTAAATGAGTTTGTAAAAAGGGAATGGTTCACTCAAGCAGAAGAATTAAGCTGGAGGACTAGCCTGAGAAAGTGGAGAATAACAAGCCCTGAGACTACTCAGGAACATCATGAAGCCAGGCAAGAGACAGAAAGTGCCAAAGAGGCTAAGAAACCTTGAGTACTGCGAGTGATTGGATAAATGACCAAATTATCTTGATGGCACCAAGGATCTAGCTAGAAAAAACCCACTTCGGACCCATGGGGTAATGAACAGTTCTCAGAAAGGAAAACCTTGTAGTCAGTCACAGTACCTAATTATTTCATTTCCCAAGCCTTGGTTTCATAAGCATCCTTGTACCTCACAGAACTTTAACAAGTGTGGTATAAGTTTACAAAGTTCATAGCTGCAAGTCTGTATTTTATTTCACCAAAGAAACCAAAATAAACCAAGTCTGAAGTGCAGTATCAGTGGATGACAGTGGTACCACTCTTCTTGCAAAAAGGAAGATGAACATACATGCAACTTAGCAGAATGACAGCTAATGGGACAGCTAATGGGACAGGTGACTGAGCTGGGTACTTCCCAACCACACATGAAGTTACTATGATGACACCTGCTCCACAGATGTGGACACTGAGGCCTCAGGTTAGCTGATACCATCAGGAACATATCCAACAACAGAGACTCCAACCCTGACCTCCAACTCAGGGAGGAAGACTCAACCCGCACTCAGCCAGGTCAGCATAACTGAGATACCAGGTTCTCAAACGATTCCTCTGCCACAGACAGACAGATATACAAGATTTTTATGTGCTCAATAATTTTTCATTGCTGTTCTTTTAGACAGGATCTCTCTAGAGCCTCAGCTGTCCTAGAACTCACAACTCACTACATATATGTAGACCAGGCTGGTCTTAATCCCCAAGAGATCTACCTGCCCCTGCCTCCCGAGTGCTGGGATTAAAGGTGTGTGCTACCATGCCCAGCTATGCTCTCTTTTTAGGGTGTGTGTGTGTGTGTGTGTGTGTGTTCAAGATGTGTGCATCTTGTTCAAGATGTGTACAAACTGAGGCCAAAGGTTGATATTAGGTGTCTTCCTTGATCTCTACTTTTTTTTTTTTTTTTTGAGACAGAGTCTCACTGAACATGGAGTGTACAGGTTTGGCTAGATTGGCTAGCCAGCAAGCCCTAGCAATCCTGTCTCTGGCCTAAAGCCTCCAATACTGGAGCTAACAGGCATGTGCTACTGCACCCGCCTTTTTTTTTTTTTTTTAATAGTACAAGAGCACATGTTTTTATTTATTTATTTATTATTTATTTATTATTTTTATGTGTATGAGTGTACTGTCTGCACATAGGTTGGTGCATCCGTGTCATGCAATGCTGCGGAGGTCAGAAGAGGGTGTCAGATTCCCCTGGAACTGGAGTTAAAGACAGTTCTCAGCCACCATGTGGGTGCTGGGAATCGAACCCGGGTCCTCTGCAAGAGCAGTCGGTACTCTTAACCGCTAGGCCATCTCTCCAGCCCCCGCACCTGACTTTTACATGAGTACTGGGAACTGAACTCGGGTCCTCAGGCTTGCACAGCAAGTACTTTCCTAGGAGCCACCTCCCTAGTCCCTGTTTGTTTTGCTTTTGAAACAAGGTCTCTTATAGTGCAAAGTAGCCTAGAATTAGCAATGCAGCTGAAGATGACCTTGGACTTCTGATCCTTCAACCTCCACCTCCCAAGTGCTGAGATTACAGGCAGAGCCTTCACACCTAGTTTTATTTGGTGTTAAGGACTAAACCCAGGGCTTCACGCATTGTAGGCCAACACTTTACCAACTGAGTCACGTCCCAAGCCTCCATTTTTTTTTTCGAGATTATCAAAAGTAGTTCCAGACTTTCCTTTCTTCTCTAAAATATGAACTTTGAAACTGCTTTTTGTATTCAGTCTTAACTGTCTTCCCCCAAAACTCAGCCAAAACAGAATCTAGAAAAAGAGAGTTGCGACTTAACCTCCCCCATCAACTTTACAGTAATATGTTAATTAGAGTGGTATGATTTAAAAAGTAGTTGCCTTAAGTATAGCTCTGAAAAAATTTAATGATTACTTTACACATGACCAGTGATGTTTGTGTACACACAATTAATGATGTTATTGTATCATCAGCAAAGTTAAAAGTTGTTTTGTTTTGTTTCTAAGTAGAAGGAGCTGTCAGCATCTTTATCACCACCAAAGGGTAACTTTAGCATTTCAAAGGAATTTTTTTCTAATTGTATTTTGAGAACCACATTTTTAAAGACGCTTATATACTGGGGATAGGCAGATCTTGTCAAATCCAGCACTTCATATTCCAGTACAAGTCTGGACATATATCTGAAGGAATTCCTGAAGCCTTACTGAACCAGCCTCTGTGATTTCATCCCCAGCCAGCTAGGAATCTCACACTTGCCAACTATCCAGCTAATTCTCAGTCATGGAAGGGGAGGGAGGGGGAAACTCAGCCAACCTCTTGGCGCAGAAACATTTCACAGAAGGTACAGCCCCCTCCCTTGCACAGACTAAACAGATACTTTGCTTAATTGATATCTGAATCTGGATTTATGGTTAATCATTTGACTGCTTCAGTGAGTGTGCAAGACTGTGCCTTGTGTGCCAAGCAGAATGGAAGAGTTTAGTTAATGTGGAATGCACAGGGTGTCTGTGTCAGGCGCCATCAAATGTATGCCAGTGAGGTGGGGCAGGTGGGCACTTCTACTTCTTGCCCAATAGTGGCTCCATGAAGTCCTTGTCCCATCTGAGCCCTGGTGAGCATCAGATTCACTCGGGGTTGTAAAGGCAGCTGGAACTAGGCTTTCTCCAGGATTTGTTACTGGATCATCTTATTTCATGAGCACTAAATACTGTCCAGCAGCTCTGTTTGGCTCCCAACTAGTGGTTCTCAGAGAGCACACTCCAGAACACCAGTAGCAACTGCAACAAGAGATTAGTCAAACTGGCAAAAAACTTAACTAAGGCAGGCTTTGGTGGCTTCTAAGCCACCGTGAAACATAGCTGTGAGGGTATTTTGCAAAAGATTAGGATGAAATTGGAGACTTTATGAAGATCTCGCCTCATGTGGTCACGTGGACAGGCCTTCAATTCACTGAGAGCCTGAATGTGGTAGAAAGGGGAAGGGTAAAATCACCTCTCAGCTCGTTTTCTCCTGCCCTCTGCCATGGGGCTTGTGGTCCTCAGACCTTCCGGCTCAGATCCCAGCACACGCCTGCAGCTCCCCAGGAACTTGGGCTGATTCTCCCGCCTACACATCCTGGATGTCAGGACTTCCTTGCCTCCCAAGCACATGAGCCAAATCCTCCTTGCAAAGGTATAGATAGACCAATATCCATCACCTGGGAACTTGTCAGAATGCCAGATCTCAGGCCAGGCAGAGAGCCTAGACTGGGCCCAGCAACCCCATTCAGTCCTGAAGGGACTCAGCTGAGCAAGGCATTCTGAGAGTCCCTGCTGAGTGACAGATTTAAAGGGATTGCTCCCTGTGATTGCCATGGTAATTGGTTTTAATTTCTCCTAAACCTATTAGGTGTCCTTTTTTTTTTTTTAAGTAAAGTCAAATAGAAGAAAGGTTTGAATCTATCAAAAATTAATTCAAAAAGAATAACAGGAGATTTAGCAGGTGCTTTCTGTTTTTCCAGCAGGGGCTCTGGAAAATCCTTACCAGAGCTTGAAAGGACAGCCCTCCTCTCATGGTTTACGTCACTTGACAGGCCACTACACAGGGTAATGTCTAGTCATGCCTGAAGGAGCCAGGCCCTGAGACCCGAATAGGTAGGGTGCTGAGAGGTGTGTGCCTGGAGAGCCTGAAACTGAGGCTCTGCCCCATCGCTGTCCACCCAGGGGCTCCTGGGAAATTCAGTCACTCTGACCTCACTTTTAACATGTGTAAAATGAAAAATCATCACACAGCCCTTATCACAGAGAAGTCGGGAGAATCAAAGATGTTTAGAAATCTTCTGTCACTTGGAATCCCAGCACTCAGGAGACCAAAGCAAGAGAATCATAAGTGACCTGTCTCCAAGTAAATAAATGAAAAAGGAAGGGACAGAAGGAGGGAGGGAAGAAAAGAGGGGAGGAAGAAGGGATGGAGGGAGGAAGGGAAGAGAGAGAGAAACTTACTGTCTGGCACCAAGCCAGTTTCTAACAATAATTTTATTATTACTATCTAACTGTTTAGTTTTAAATACTTCTGCATACGCCTATGTCCCTAGAAGTGAGGGGATGTAACATCTAAATTGCTTTCTATACGAAGTGCCTAAAAGTGACTATGAGGTGGTAAAGAAAAAGAAAAATAAATAAATAAACATGAGGTGGTGGTGGTGGTGGTGGTGATGGAGGTGTACAATCACGTTTATTTCTAAGAGAGTCCATGGTAGCAAAACAGTTCATTCTGGGTGAGAAGGGAAGCTCATTTTACAAATAGAAGCAGTGTGTGTGATATCTAACCGCAAATTATCTGATCAAGAGAAAACATCTTCTAATATTTTCTTTTAAGATCCCTACACTGTCATGGGAGAAAGCCAGGGCATGGTACAGACTTGAGAGGATTAGTGAAGAATGTGATTGGAAGAATTAAAGAAATTACATTCTGGCTGAAGTAGAAGGCAGGCAAAATTCCAAGTTTCTTTGGGTTCATTCAGATGATTTCTTCCCTTCCTTTTTGTGGGCAATGTTAAAGCATTTTATATTATAATTAAAAGATCAAAAAGCCATGTGCAAAGAAACAAGTTACTCAAGGATCTTTTAAATATGTACTGGGTTGATAGATGCATAACTGCCAAATATTGCTTTAAGTGCTAAGGAAACAAGTGGGAACAGGCCTGGGTTGAGTCCTGGCTTGGTCATTTACCAGGTGACTGGCCTGAGGTGAGTCCCTTAGCTTCCTAAGAAATGGGTCCTTCGTTGTCGTCTTCCTGTCCATCCTCCCATAGCAATCACATGATCCTAACCTGCTCCTCAGCAGAGAAAAGCCCTGTTCCTACCTCAGGGCCCTTGCAAAGGTTATCTTGTTATATCTCAGAGCATCTGCTCCAACCTTCACTGAGCTAATTATATTAATCCTTAGGTGTCAAGTGGCTTCTTAAGAATTAGGTCAGGTGATCTAGCTAATTGTCTTCATGTCCTTCATGTCTCTACTTGACATCTGTCTCTTACTGTCCATTATTGTGTGGGAGGTATTACATCTTCAATTATAGCTTTTTGTCTCTCCTTCAGTTTTTGCTTTATGTAACTGAGAATTGGTTGTTCCATATATGAACCATTATTACTAATGCCTCCTTGCTGTGCTGAGCCTTTTATTCACATGGAAAGTTCTTTGTTGCTTGGAACTGTTTTTAACTTAAGCTTTATTCTCTCTGGTATTAATACAGCCACACTGGCTCTCCTTGAGTTACAGCTGTCACAAAATAGCTTTTCCCATCCTTTCATTCTTAATCTCTGTGTGTGTGTTTGGATATAAATTGGGTCCTATGAACAACATAATTGGACTTGTGTGTGTATGTGTGTCTGTGTGTATGTGTGTGTCTGTGTGTATCTGTATATTACTAGTTCTGACAGTATCTACCTTGGGTTGGATATTTCAATCCATTTACATTAAAGTACATACAAAGAGTTAAAAAAAAAAAGAATTAGGTCAGGTGACAGCCTCCTATTACACACTCCCTTCACTTTCTGTAATTTCTTTCATCATTGTAATGGTATTGCCCATGCGTACCTTCATGTCAGTCTGTCTCACTCCACTGCCAGCTGCACACAGGCTGGCACCATGTCCTCCACTGAGCATCTATCTGGTAACAACATCAGGGGCTTGTGCACAGGAGGGTGAAATTCTAAGGATCCTCTGTGAACTATCTCGACCAGAGTGGTTGGCTAACAAGTAAACACACTTACTTAGACCAGTGCAATCCTGTCAAAGAGAGCAAGGTCTTTCAACATCAATCTGATTTCCAGGAGAATAATAATAATAATAATAATAATAATAATTTGAGAAAGGTGACCTATCTGTACCTGCTGCTTAGCTCAAAGGATGATATTGCTTAAGATCTGCACCCAGGCTCACATATGGTTGTGGGGAGAAAGGAATGGTTAGAAACATGTTATTAAATAATAATAGGTTTGTTTTTGTAATAAACATCCTAACAGCTTTCATAGGAGCCGGCTAAAGATTGAGCCTTCTGTTTAGAATAACCAGTTTCTATTAAAAACTACAACTGCCACAGATGGAGTCTGCTTATTTATTATCCCACCTGCTCTGTGTGTGTGTGTGTGTGTGTGTGTATGTATACAAGTGTTTGCCAATAGGCATTTGTACTCTGTATATCTGATTCAATGGTATCCAGACTGCTTGTAACATTCCACACACGCCCACACAGCAAAGGAAGTCCTTGTTTTGAAAAGTCTCAGAGTTATATGACTAGAAAAGACTAAATTCACCAAGTAAGTTTTTCCCAATGGAACATTTTTCCCAATGGTACAGCTACTTGGTGTGTTTCCCAAGGGAAGTTCCTAACCCCCACTACTTTGTGTGGACCCCATCCCCACCCCAATTAGAGGTCATTTTCCCCTCTGGAGGCTGTAAGGAGATGAAAGCAGCCCAAGGAAGAACAGGGCTGGCTTGATCCAGACAATAATAGCCAGCCACCTGCACAGGGATTTAGTCCCCAGCTTCCTAGTTTCTATGTCATGGAGTCACTGCTGCCTTAGCCCAGAGAAGAGGAGGAAGAACAAAGGGGCCAGGTGGCTGGGACAGAGAGAGCATGGGGGGCTTCTCTGCCACACCCCCACAATGTAGGCTGTGGCTTGAGGAAGCCAGGTTGCTAACTCTTCAAGCTGCATGTTGAGACAGCTGTTCAAGCCAGAACAGGAAAAGGAAAGAGACCCTTTTTAAAGAATACCCAGACCTTCCTTCTACAGGAAGGAAAACTAATGAAAGAGAGCCTGTCTTGCAACACTGTGGACTTCCCTCCATCAATTTAATTTAATCTTGCCATGAAAAATTTAATTCTTGAGATGGCCTAGAGGTTAAGAGCGCCGACCACTCTTGCAGAGGACCCAGGTTCAATCCCCAGCACCCACATGGCGGCCGAGAACCGCCTGAAACTCCAATTCCAGGAGAACTCCAGTTTTAGGGGAATCCAACACCCTCTTCTGACCTCCGCGGCATTGCACGACACAGGTGCACAGACTTGCATGCAGACAGTACATTCATACACATACAGAAATAAATAAAATTAATAAAAAAATTTAAAAAAAAAAAAGAAAAATGTAATTCTTTTCAAGAGTAAACTCAAGAGCTGGGTATGGTAATGCATGTGGGTAACAGCAGCACTAGCAGGCTGGGGCAGGAGGGTCCAAAGAGTTCAATGAAAATCCCATTTAGAAAAAAATAAAAGACCAAGCTGAAGAAAGTTTAAATAACCTCAGAATGAGGCTCCATCACTTACTGCTAGTTGCATACCCCAAATGAAAAGTCTGACACAGCACAGGGAGGCTGGGGAGCTGGGTGCGTGGGGTTAGACTCCAGCTGCCATACACTTATATCCACGACAGGAAGTTGAGATCTTGCTTTACAACTAGAGACCAGGAAGCACTACCAAAGGTAGGAAAAAGGAAGAAATCAAATAAGAGGCAAGTTAAGTTGAAGAGTCACATATAAGCCTCCATTTTCCAGTGGAAGTAATAGGAAACAAAGAAAGAAATTTCTTTGAAATATTTGATGGAATTAAAAGAATATTAACTTATTATCTCATTCATAATTCAGTACAGTACAGTTCTCTGGCCAGATTATAAATCTCCCTGCCAGGCGTGGTGGTGCATGCCTTTAATCCCAGCAGAGGCAGGTGGATCTCTGTGAGTTCAAGGCCAGCCTGGTCTACAGAGCAAGCTCCAGGCCAACTGGGACTAAAGGGAGACCCTGCCTCAAAAATAAAAAAGAAAGTAACTTTCTTACTATAAATCTCCTTATACATCTGTACTTACTTTTCCCTTATATTATTTTTATTACATAAATATTATATAGTCAGTATAGCACTTTAAAATCCTGATCAGAAAAAAATTTAATTCAACAACACATTTAAAGATCATATGCTGTTGGGCATGGTGGCGCACTCCCCTTGATCCCAGCACTGGAGAGGCAGAGGCAGGCAGATTTCTGTGAGTTCTAGGCCAGCTTGGTCTACATGGAGAGTTCTAGGCCAGCGGGGCCTACAGGGAGACCCTGTCTCAAAAATGAAAACAGATTATAAGCCATAATCAAGTTGACTTCAGTCCAAAGATACAATGATGGCTCAGCATACTCAAAATCAATAAAGGGGCTGGAGAGATGGCTCAGTGGTTAAAAATGCCGAACGCTCTTGCAGAAGACCCAGGTTAGATTCCCGGCACCCACATGGCAGCTAAGAACCATCTTTAAGCCAGGTGTGGTGGTGCACACCCTTAATCCTAGCACTCAAGAGGCAGAGGCAGGCAGATTTATGTAAGTTCAAGGCCACCCTGGTCTACAGAGTGAGTACCAGGCCAGCTGGGGCTATAGGGAGACCCTGTACCCCCCCCAAAAAAAATCAATAAAGGTAATCCAGTGCTGAAATGAACTCACAGACAGAAATCACATCAATATCTCAACAAAGCAAAGGCTGAAAAGGCCTTTGACCACATTCACATCCCTTCATGAATAAAAGCCAGTAAGAAACCTGAAACAAGAGATCATACCTCAACATAATAAAGGTTCTATATGACCAACCCAGAGCCAACACTGTAACAGAGGGAAAACTTAAAGTGTTTTCTTTAAAATCAGGAATTAAGCTGGGCATGGTGGTGGATGCCTTTAATCCTAGCACTTGGGGGGCAGAGGCAGGCGGAACTTTGTGAGTTCAAGGCCAGCCTGGTCTACAGAGCGAGTTCCAGGACAGCTGGGGCTACAGGGAGACCCTGTCTCGAAAAGACCAAAAATAAATAAATAATAAATAAATAAATAAAATCGGGAATTAGTCAGAGTGTCCACACTATTATAATTCAGCATAAGGCTAGAAGTGTTTGAAGGAGAAACGTCCCTCATAGGCTCAAGTACTTGAACACTGGTATATGGTCTCCAGTTGTTGGTGGTGTTTGGAGAGGGCCATGGAACTTTTAGGAAGTGTGGTCTAGCTGGAGGAAGCATGTCAATAGGGCAGGTTTGAGAGCTCACAACCTGGTCTCACTTGAAGCTGCTCGTTTTGATTCCTGCACGTGGTTAAAGATACAAGTGGCTCAGTTTTCTGCTGTGGCTGACCCTGCCACCATCCTCCTGCCACCATAGACTCTAAATCCCTCTGGAAGCATAAGCTCAAATAAACTCTTCCTCCTATAAGTTTCCTTGATCATGGTATTTTATCACACCAACAGAAAAGTAACTAACACAAAGTCTTGGCCAGACCAATAAGGCAAGAAAAAAAGAAATGATACAATAGGGAAGCAGAAAGTGAAATAATCCCTATTTGCAGTTAACACAATCCTTATACTTAAAAGACTATAAAGACTACTCAGGAGGCAGAGGCAGGTGGATCTCTGTGAGTTCAAGGCCAGCCTGGTCCACAGAGCGAGCTCCAGGACAGCTGGGACTAAAGGGAGACCCTGTCTCAAAAAGACAAAACAAACAAACAACAATAAAAACCTGGGGAGCACAGAGGGGCATCTACACCTGCTACCGAGGATTTTTAAACCTGGTCAGAATAATCAAGTTCATCTGTAGCAATTTACAGAGGGATTTTTATCTGTCAGGAGTAGATCTCTGGAAAGCCCTTCAGGATAATAAGAAAGAAACTAGTCCGGGCATGGTGGCGCACACCTTTAATCCTAGCACTTGGGAGGCAGAGGCCAGCCTGGTCTACAGAGTAAGTTCCAGGACAGCCAGAGCTCTAGAGCTCCAGGAAGACCCTGTCTCAAAAAGACCAAAAAAAAGAAAGAAAGAAACTAAGGCAAGGGCAGCTCTGGCTGCCTGAAGTGAGAAAAGCCCTCACCCTCAGTAGTCACTTATAACATGGTTGGCAATGACTAGTGACATTATTAAAGCGTAAAAATCATCTTTGTTTCTGATAAACATACACCCATAACATTATAAAGAATTTTCGGGACACATAAGAAGATTCAGCCAGGAGTTGGAAAAATCGCTCAGCAAGTAAGAGCACTGGTTGTTCTTGCAGATGATCCGGGTTTGATTCCCAGAACCCTCGTGGTACCTAACAAGCACCTGCAACTCCCCTGTTGTAGGGGATCCAATACCTCTTCTGACATGGACACTACATGCATGCATGGGTGGACTTACATACATGCAGGCAAAATACTCATCCACATAAAATAAAAATAAATGTTAGAATATGAAGTTTGGCCAAATTTTTAAAAACATGAGAAATATTCTACTATAGCTACAACTTTCATGGAGTGGAAAACGGAAGTGGGAAAAAGACACATCTATATGTTCTGTAGTCTTGACTAAATGAACACACATACACACAAAATCAACAACAACAAACACAATGGTAGTTGATCTAGGTTCTTTTTGTTAAAATTGACAAGATAACATTGTATAGTTACGTTTTGAAATGGATATAGTTTGGATAAATGTATACACATGGATAAATCCATCCAATTACCAAGTGCCTGACCTCAAATAGTTGTCATATTTGTGGTGCAAGTGCATACCATCCATTTTCTTTAGTATTTAAAAACAATACATGGTCCTTAACTAAAACCACCTCGCTCTACAACAGATCTCCTTCCTGACACTTACTTCTCCGCTCTAATTGCAACTAGCTTCCTTCCCAGGATAGTAACATGATCAGCCATATTTGGAAATATGATTCTGCATCAATATTCTGCCTAAAACGTGCCCTGCACCATGTTCCCCTTCCACAGAATGGGTTGGTCCACCACTGATATGTAAAAGGGCTGTTGCTTTTATGGAGTTGTGGACCAAGTTTGGCTATCATTTATTTATTTAACAGAACTCACCATACAGGGGGAACTCAGCATCAACCCTTCTTTTAAACTATGTAGAAGATAATTAAATTTTTATTTTTATTTATTTTTTAACTTTTTTAAAATTTTATTTATTTATTTATGTGTATGAGTGTACTGTCTGCATGTAGGTTTGGGCACCCGTGTCGTGCAATGCCGCGGAGGTCAGAAGAGGGTGTTGGATTCCCCTGGAACTGGAGTTCTCCTGGAATTGGAGTTACAGGTGGTTCTCAGGCACCATGTGGGTGCTGGGGATCGAACCCGGATCCTCTGCAAGAGCAGTCAGTGCTTTTAACCGTTAGGCCAGCTCTCCAGCCCGATAATTTAATTTTTAAAAAGCCCCCAAATGCATCTGTGCAGACAGTAATTAGAAGGAATGGACTCATAGCCAAGGCCTATTTCATATTCAATATGACAAGCAGTCTTCTTTGTTTTTGGGGTTTTTTTGTTTTTTTTTTTTGTTGTTGTTGTTGTTTTGAGACAAGGTCTCCCTGTAGCCCCTGATGGCCTGGAACTCGCTCTGTAGAACAGGCTGGCCTTGAACTCCCAGAGATCTGCCTCCCTCTGCCTTCTGAGTGCTGGGATTAAAGGCAGGTGCCACCATGCTAGGCCAGCAGTCTTCATTTTAATCACCTCTCTACCACCATTTTTCTAATTAAATCACTATCTGTTCTTGACCACATGTTCTCAGTGTCCTGTGCACAGTCTTTGCCAAACAATAACATTCAAACTTCTTTGTGTTTTTTCAAGGGGCTTAGATTTATACATTGTTGCACCATAAAATACTCCTGAAAACAGAAACTCAGCCAGGACTTTCCAAAAGAGTTTTGAGAGTTCAAGCCTTTCCTTACTGAGGAAGTATCCCATTGTATTTGCTTGGTCATTGGACCCAAGACACTGTTGGACTCTTGTCAGATAGGCTCACAAAATTTAACCAGCAACATTTGTGAACCAAAGAGAACCCAGATCATCAACTGAGCAGCTGTCTCAGGGCACTCAGGCTGCCATTTGAGAAGGCTGAAAAAGGACACCACCAGGAGAGAGAGCTGCTAATTAATTCTCCTCATCAGCCCCAAATGTTTCAAACGACAACAGATCTGGGAACACAGCTTTGTGACATTGTTGATATAATGACTCGATTTGTTCCCCAAATGCTGGGAAAGCTACTGCAGCCTATCTGGTGAGAACCATTTGGACTCTGTTTTCAAAGCCAGGAGCAAGGTTTACTTCCAAGTCAGGGACTGCCTTCCTCTTTCAAGACTGGCAGTTAAAGGGGGCTGACTAGCAGTCCAGGCGCCACCCATTAAGGCCTCAGTGAGTTCCAGGACAGCTGCAGCTAAAGGGAGACCCTGTCTCAAAAAACAAACAAACAAGAAACCTCTCAACCAATCAGGTATGGAAGGACTGTGTTTTAACATAATGGAGACAAGACTGTATAAATAACAAATTCACTGCTAGCAACAGACTCAATAGTAAAAAGCCAAAAGCTTCTCCTTCAAAATCAGAAATAAGACAAAGATACCCACTCTTGCCAGTCCTAGTTAATGTACTGGAAGTCCTGGCCAGAGCAATAAAACAAGAAAAAGAAAATTTATCAAAAGAAGTTATATTGTAAACAATATGATCTTAAATACCCTAAATCCTAAAAAAAAAATTATTAAAATTGAAATGGGAATTCAGTGATATGGGATACCAAATCAGCTTGTAAAAATGAGTATTTCTATAACAATGAACTATCCCAAATAGAAATAAGAAAGTTATCTCACTTGGGAGGCAGAGGCAGGCAGATCTTTGTGAGTTCAAGGCCAGCCTCGTCTACAGAGTGAATTCTAGGACAGCTGGAGCTCCAAGGGAGACCCTGCCTCAAAAAGACCAAAAAAAAAAAAAGTTATCTCAATTACAATAGCATCAGTTAAGAATAAAATACAGGGAGACCCTGTCTCAAAAAAAAGTTATCTCAATTATAAATAGCAGTTAAGAATGCTCTTGCAGAGGACTCAGGTTCAATTCCCAGCACCCACATGGCAGCTAAGAACAGTCTTAGAGCTGGGTGTGGAGTTGCACGCCTTTAATCCTAGCCCTTGGGAGGCAGAGGCAGGCGGATCTCTGTGAGTTCAAGGCCAGCCTGACCTACAGAGTGAGTTCCATGCCAGCTTGGGCTATTGGGAGACCCTATCTCAAAAAACGAAACAAACAACAAAAAAAAGAATAAAATACTTTGAAACAAATTTAACAAAGAAGGTAAGAGACCTGTAGATTGAAAACTACAAAATATTTATAAAATAAATTGAAAAAGATACAAATATATGTGCAGATTAAAATATAGTTAAAAGTAAAATAAAATATAGTTAAAATGTCTGTACTACCCAAAGCTATCTACAGATTCAATGTGATCGCTACAATCTATAAAAATGCAAATGACATTTTTCCAAAGAAACAGAAACAACAATGACAACAAAAATAATGAAAGTTTTAAAGTTTGTTCAGACCTACATACAAAAAAAAGAATTAAAGCAATATAAGAAAAAAAGTACAGAATGTTTAAAAAATTGGAAAATCTTCAACCAACAATATTTCTAAGTATCATTTCTAAAGTATTTACTATGCCAGAGGTCATATATATATATATATATATATATATATAGAGAGAGAGAGAGAGAGAGAGAGAGAGAGAGAGAGAGAGAGAGAGATAGATATAGCCAGTCATTCTTCCAGGGAGTATTTCTGTTTTATAAACTTTAACACTGAGGAGCCAATCTGATCAGAATTGGGATTCAAACCCAAATTTGACTCCTTTTTTTTTTTTGGTCCTTTTGAGGCAGGGTTTCTTTGTAGCCCCAGCTGGCCTGGAACTCACTATGTCGACCAGGCTGGCCTCAATCTCACGAGATCTGCCTGCCTCTGCCTGCCAACTGCTGGCATTAAAGGCATGCACCACCATACCTGTCTTGACTCCTAATTTTACACTTCAAGATAGCTTTCAAATAACTAACTGGGCCCTGAGTGGCAGCCTATAATCCCAGTAACTGGGGTGGCTGGGCCAGGAGGATCACAAACTCAAGGCTAATCTGGGCAACTTAATAAAGTCTTACTTTAAAAAACAAAAGACTGAAAAAGGGATAGAGATATAGTTCAGTCGGAAGAATAATTGCCTATCATGGAAGAGGCCCTAGGATTAATCCCAGGCAGGGGAAGAGGTGAAAGGGGGGGAGGAGTGACTTGGGAAGAAGATAGGGAATGATTATGAATCTATGCAATGAATCCCTTAGCTTCTGTCAAGGAGGAAACCACTGAATGCCACCTATTTGAAGGAACCTTTGGGGTCTATAATTAAGTCAGGAATGTTACAACTTAAACTAGCTGCTGTCAACTTAGTTTTAAAAATAACTCTAGCCCGGGGCTCCCATGCTTCTGAGGTACCTGAGATTGTATCCATCATGGAATTACTTTACTGAAAACGATAAATTCTCTTCCAGGGAGAGCCGAGAACAACCCCAGAATATATAAGATTTTTATAAAAATTGTAAAGTATAGAACATGGTTCTAGCTCCCTGCCTGGGTTTCCTGTTCAGATGCCTGGGAAGGAGGGCATTTATTGTGCCTTTACTATATAACAAACATTTTGCAATGCCATCTCCCTTAAATACTCCCACGCACCCTGAGGTGAGCTCTATTTTTTTTTAATTTTTTGTATTTATTATTTTTATTTTATGTGTATGAACATTGCCTGCATGTATGTAAGTGCACCAGCCTCAAGCAATGCTCTCAGAGAATCGAAGAGGGCATCAGATCCCCTGGAACTGTAGTTATGGACAGTTGTTAGCTGCCATGTGGGTGCTGGGATTTGAACCCTGGGCTTCTGAAAGAACAGCTAGGGTTCTTAACCACCGAGCCATCTCTCCAGCCCCAAGCTGGACTCTATTATAAGCTCTATTCTACAAACGGGAAAGGCAGAGGCTCAGAGCAGCCTGTGTGAGTTCTTCCTACTTTCCTGCAGCTGATGCCACAGCTCTGCCGTCAGCAGCTCTCATTCAAGACAAAAAGATGAAGACTTCAACAAGGGCACAGGCCCAAGCAACAACAGACAGGTATTTGAGCCTAAGGTGAGCTGCTTCATTACCTGAAAAAATCATAAGGATATGCCCCTTCCTCAAAGAAATTCAATCCCGGAGGGATTAAGGAGACCCCCCAAATAAGTGAGCCAGGCATGATGGTGCACATCAGTTTTTCCCAGCACTTGGGAGGCAGAGGCAGGCAGATATCTGAGTTTGAGGCCAGCCTGGTCGTCTACTTAATGAGTTCCAGGTCCGCCAGGGCTACAAAGTAAGACCCTGTCTGGGGGGGTGGGGGGAGGAGTGGGAGGGGAGGGAGAGAGAGAGAGAGAGACGGAGAGATGGAGAGACAGAGAGAGAGAGACAGAGACAGAGAGACAGAGACAGAGATAGAGATAGACAAAGATATCCAAATAAGTTAAAAACAGAAAATCTAGGTTTCTCAGCCTCTGGCCCTGCTAATACTCTGGGCTGTGTAGTTCTCAGTTGTGGGCCGTCCTGAGCATCATGGGAAATTCAGGGCATCCCTACCCTGTGTTTTCTAGATGCCAGTGGCACCTCCTCAGAGTCTTGAGGACCAGGAGACACTGCTGAATGCCCGGGCGGGTCTTGGTTCTCCCCCATCTTCTGCTAAGAACCACTGCTCTGGGAGACTCCCTATTTCAGGTGACTGCAGGCTTCATCTTACTTAGACTAGTACATGTTTTAAGTGTTTTTTCAATATATTAACACACAAATCAAACACAGAATTATAATCTTTAAAGAAAAGGGACTCAAAATTTCCTTGCTCATCAAGAACGGTAGCACTCTTAAGAACCAGTGTTTACATTCTCTCAAACCTGTGGTTTGTTGAAAAATTAATTTAACCCATCTATGCTTTGATCTTGCAAATTATTTCCTCAAACAAGAGTTAACTTGTGAGGGCCTGACAGGCTAGCCAGCTGTCAGATGGCATCAAATTCCAGGTGTCTTCAGGAGAGGGGGCTTCTGGTCCCCCCAAGGGGACCCTGCTCAGTAACATGTCAAATAGAGGGGTCTAATTTTCCAACAAAAGAATAGAGGATCAAACGGCAATGCAGTTTAGCTTTATCTTCAAAGGAGAAGGATCCCTTTAAAAGCAACTGAATTTTATATTCTGGCACTCATATTTCAGTTACGAAAGGGTGTTTTGTGGATGTTTTAGTTTCATTTCTTCAATTCACAATAAGAAAGCCAATCACAACCCCAGTGGTCTCTCTGCTTCATGCTCCCCATTTCTTTCACTAAAGAAGAGAAAGAGGGGCCTCTCCTCATCCAGTCTATCTCACACCATCCTGCAAGGTGCATGCTCCCAGCCAGGTGGGACAGATGGACCCTGGGTAAAACACTCATAGTCCCACTACATAAATGTTATCTGCAAAGTGAGACCAGTTTATCCTGTCAGTATTCACATGCTACCTGTGTGGCAGGCAGAAAGTGCCTACTGGAGTTGCCTGGCTCCCAATTCCCAAATCTATGAGCACATTCCGTACACAGCAAAGGTGGCTGTCAGTGGGATGAAGGTTAAAGATGCTGACATGAGGCCTGACCAATTCATGAATCTTCAAGAGTAGAGACAAACAGGTAACAGAGAAAGGCAGGGGGCATCTGAAGTGTCAATGGGGCTCCATCCCCTTGACACTGGGGGCTTCTCTCCTAGAGCCTTCAGAAGGGAAGCCCGACCTGCCATCCTCTGGAATTTAGTCTAGTGATATTACAGTAACAATAAAGGCCTGTTAAGAGGAAACTCCTGGTCAAGAGAATAAAATCTCCGGCCTGGGTGGAGGCCTAACATTTCAGTTGGGTCAGGTCAATCGCCAGCCCAGGGACACACCCCACCACCACCACCAAGGTGGGCTTAGCTATACTAAAGACATAGGCAGAACAATTAGTTGTTTAATGAGATACTGTGTTTTTTCTTTCCCAGAATCCACCACCCCCCTACAATAGCTTATTGGACAACAGACATACTGCTTCCTAAGTCTATCTGCCCTTCTGAATTCTTGAGGAAAGTGTATTAATCCCTTCTTTATCTTTCTAGACGTGCTTTCCCTAACACTCCGGGCTTCCCCTAACATTTTGGGTTTCCTTACTCTTTCTCTAAAGCTCCTCTCCTGGACATGTGCTGCCAGTCCACCATGTGTCTGACCTCTGACCTCCATGCCATTTTAAAAGCCATGGCTTTTATTTATTTATTTATTTATTTATTTATTTATTTTTGTATGTGTATGAATGTACTGTCTGCATGCAGGTCTGTGCACCCGTGTCGTGCAATGCCGCGGAGGTCAGAAGAGGGTCTCGGATTCCCCTGGAACTGGAGTTCTCCTGGAATTGGAGTTACAGACGGTTCTTAGCCACCATGTGGGTGCTGGGGATCGAACCCGGGTCCTCTGCAAGAGCGTCGGTGCTCCTAACCACTAGGCCATCTCTCCAGCCCGGCTTTTTTTCTTTCTCACCTCTATCCTCCACCTCTGGGCAGCTGCTGAGATTTACCCCTTGCCTGTCCTAAGGTTTTTTTTCTTCTAAGCTCTAATAAAATTGTCCTTAAGCTTCCATTGGAGTCTATTCTTAAATTCTTTTATTAATGAAAGAACCCCAAGAGGGCCCCTCCTCCCCGGTTTCTTTTGTGTCATCAAGACCTCTACATTGTAATAAAAGCAATTTGTGTTCTCAGCATTAAGTCTGTGGGTTTGGGGGGTGGGGTGTTTCTTTGTTTGTTTGTTTTAGTCTTTTTGAGACAGGGTCTCCCTGTAGTCCCAGCTGGCCTAGAACTCACTATGTAGACCAGGCTGGCCTTGAACTCACAGAGATCTGCCTGCCTCTCCCTCCCAAGTGCTGGCATTAAAGGTGTGTGCCACCACGCCTGGCTAGATCTATGGTTTCCATTACACCAGAGATGGGAAAGTAATACAGACTTGGGGACCCAGAAAGGGGTGATGATGAAAGAAAAACAAGATGGAGTGACTTTGGAATTCTACACTGGGTTGAGCCTGGAAGAATTTAGAGGAATGTGGTAAAAAAAAAATTTAGAGTAGCTTGAATGGACATGTTAATAGAGACTGTGAGGTGGAAGAAGGAAGCATGGTAGAGAGTATAAGTGACCTTAGAGAATATTCAAATAGAAGAGAGAAATGCACAAACACAGGGATTCTGTAGCTGACTCCGCCTCCAGACACAGAAAGCCCAGGTGGGGTGTCCTTGTCCCAAGGCAGCTTCACCATCCGTCTCACACCAAGGAAAGTGCTTTTCCTTGGAGTGCTATTACACCTCCCCCCCCATTAGACCCGTGTGTGTCAAACAACCTCCCTAAGGCTCACTCTGTCATCATGGTTATGCATGGAAAACTCTCTGTGAGTGCTTAACACAGCAGGCACTCAAAAAGGTGAGTTATTTTTTCAGCCTGCAGAGGAAAAGGGGCAGACAGGCCCTTCTGTCCCCCATTCTCCCACAGGAAAGTATGTGATAAACTTGAGGGGGTTTAAGGGGACATGGTGTGAAAGAAGGAACCAGGCAAATGCTGGATGTTCCAGAAGCACTGCTAAATAAAACAAAGGCAAGGTCAAGGGGCATAGGTACCAAGGTCTGGGGAAACTGCCCAAAGCCACAGAGAAAGAGCACAGGGAGTCGGAGCTGTTTCCCTGAGTGACTGACTGGAAACCTGCCAAGTGCAGTCTCAGAACACTGCACAGAGTCACTGTGCCAGTCCCAGTGCCAACTTGGACAGGAAGTGATGTGCCAGGTCCCACGGTTGTCCAGCCAGCAGGAAGGGGTGACTGAAGCATCCTCAAAGAACGACATCACTTCTGACTGTCTAGCCTGGCTTCCACCTCAGCTCCACTGGTCTCTGTTCACAACACAAAACTCAAACTAAAAGACAGTCAACACTCTCTGAAGAAGGCCAATCAAATTTTATAGAAGGTTATAGAATGTTAGTAAGAAGAATGATAGCTTTTGTTTTATGGTAGGAAATGATAGCTTTTGTTTTAACACTTTCATAAAATTTCTGGGAGAAGGCACCACAAAAAGAAGAAAAATATGAAAAGCATTTGTGAGCCCCTTGGCCTCTGCTCCCTGGACTTCAAGTGTCAGTGGTTTATTCCCCGGGATTAACAGGATTAGCAGAAAAGATAAAACCAGCCAGGAGGCTACTAGCCTAACCAAAGGGGAAATCACCCTAGGAATTCTTAGCATAATGCCAAGTAGGGGGCCATGAGATGGCTTAGCTAGTAAAGGTACTTGTTGCCAAGACTGAGTCCCTGAGATCAATCCCCCGGACCCACATGTTAGAAGGAGAGAACTCCTCTTGGAAGCTGTCCTCTGACATCCACTTGTGTGCTGCAGGGTACTTGATTGTGGCCGGTGTGTGTGTGTGTGTGTGTGTGTGTGTGTGTGTGCTAAATAAAATGCAATTCAAAGTATTATTTATTTTTATTTTAAGAGTATAAGTATTTTGCCTGTATATAAATGCACCATGTGTGTGCAATGAGGCCCTCCCTCTGCAAATAAGAATAAAAAAATAAAAAAGAGTACGGGGGTTGGAGAGATGGTGTAGTAGTTGGGAGCACTGGCTGCTCTTGCAAAGAACCTGGGTTCGGTTCCTAGCACCCACAGGTGACTAACAACCATCCATAATTCCAGCTTCAGGGAATCAGATGCCCTCTTCTGACCTCCAGGGGCATTGCATGACACAGGTACACGTAGATACATGCAGGCAATACACTCATAAAATAAAAATAATAAATTAAATATATTTTAAAAAGAATAGCAGAAGCATACATCTTTAATCCCAGCATTTGGGAGGCAGAGGCAGGTGAAAATTCCATACCAGCTGGGGCTACAGGAAGACCCTGTCTCAAAAAGACCAAAAACAAACAAACAAACAAAGCAAAAAAGCCAAGTAGAGAATGATTGAATCCTATTCATCTGTCTGTACTTTCTTTCTTTCTTTTATTTATTTATTTTTTTGGTCTTTTTGAGACAGGGTCTCCCTGTAGCCCCAGCTGTCCTGAAACTCGCTTTGTAAACCAGGCTGGCCTTGAACTCACAAAGATCCGCCTGCCTCTGCCTCTACCTCCTCACTGAGAAGTGCTAGGATTAAAGATGTGCGTCACCACACCCAGCTGTCTGTACTTTCTGCCTGAGACCTGGCTTTCCCCATTCATCCTCCCCAGATTGCCTAGTTCTGCTGAGAAGACATCCCATTTCCACCTTTCTGTTTATGGCACAACCCATGGCCTCCCTGGCAAGAGTAAGTGAGGCCCAAGCTCCTTGATCACAGCACATGTACCCACTGAGCACAATATGGCTTTCAAAACAGAGTAAGCTTCAGAAGTTCTCCCAACAACCCCATTGTTTGGGACGCAGAAGCTGGAAGAACCTACGTTTCTGCATTACATTTTCTGAATTTCCACAAGTTGCACTGCTCTAAGGGCTCTTTCTTCACACTCCTACGATTTGTTACTCAATGCCCTTTCAAGTGAACCAAGACAGGCAGCCAGCAAAGCAGATGCATAACTGGGTGCAGGAGGCAGGAGAACTGGCTCTTCTCTCTACCCACCCTTTCTTTGCTCTCCAGGCCGCAGTCCTGGGCTGAGGCCTGCAAAGAGAGGAAAGAAAAAAAAAAACCCCAGTGCTGAGTGACTCATAAGTTTCTCCTTATCTCAGCCCGGTCCGTGAAATCTGGGAGTGTTGCTGGTGAGCTTCCAGGTCCTCCTAAAGTGATCAGATTTTGTTTAGCTTTTCATAAACATGAGAAAGAGAAGGCCAGACTTCGAGACAATTACATAATGAACTTAGCTACAGAAAACAAATTCCAGCCTATTCGGAAGGAAAGCTACAGGACGTGCAGGATCCGCTCAACCCCCGGACCTCTGTATCTTTCTCATTCACTCTGCCCACCCCAACTGGGGCCTCTGTCGTCCTTAGATTCTCTCCAAGCAAGGCCACCATCAACCAGGGCAGTGGGGACAGCCAAACATCAAGTTTCAAATGAGTCAAATATTCAAGATTAGATAAAGAATGTTTTGGAGAAAAGAAGGATAAAAGGGAGCTGGAGAGATGGCTCTGACATTAAGAGCACTGGCTGTTCTTGCAGAGGACCTGGGTTTGATTCCCAGCACCCACATGGCAACTAACAACCATCCTAACTCCAGTTCCAAGGGACTCCAATGCCCTCTTCTGACCTCTGCAGGCATTGCATGATGCAGATGCCCTTCCGTACATGCAGGCCATACACTCATACACGTGAAGATAATAGAGTATTAAGTTGGCTGTGGTGGCGCACACCTTTAATCCCAGCACTTGGGCAGCAGAGGCAGGTGGATCTCTGTGAGTTCAAGGCCAGCCTGGTGAACATAGTGAGTTCCAGGACAGCTGGGACTACAGGGAGACCCTGTCTCAAAGAAGACCAAAATAATAATAATAATAATAATAATAAAATATTTAAAAAGAAAAGAAAAAATATAGGTGTGTATAGTATATATTTATATGCACATATATTTGTATCATACATACATGTATACTTATATGATATATATTTAAGAATACAATTTTGTGGGGCTAGAGAGATGGCCTAGCGGTTAAGAGCGCCAACTGCTCTTACAGAGGATCCTGGTTCGATCCCCAGCGCCCACATGGCTGCCGAGAACCGTCTGAAACTCCGATTCCAGGAGAACTCCAGTTCCAGGAGAATCCGACGCCCTCTTCTGACCTCCAAGGCACTGCATGACACGGGTGCACAAACCTACATGCATGCAGTACATTCATGCACATACAGAAATAAATAAAATTAAAAAAAATAAAAAAAAAGAATACAATTTTGTACTTCATCTTCTCCGTCCAAGGACAGAAGAGGTTTCATATAGAAGTATTTAGGGCTGGAGAGATGGCTCAGTGGTTAAGAGCATTGACTGCTCTTGCAGAGGACTGGGGTTTGAGTCTCAGTACCCACACGGCAGCTAAGAACCGTCTTTAGTGCCAGGTGTGGTGGCGCATGCCTTTAATCCTAGCACTTGGGAGGCAGAGGCAGGCGGATCTCTGTGCATTCAAGGCCAGCCTGGTCTACAGAGAGAGCTCCAGGCCAGCTGGGACTAAAGAGAGACCCTGTCTCAAAAATACCAAAACAAAAAAACAAAAACCAAACCAAAACAAAACAAAAAAAGTATTTAAACTGTGCCAAGCCCTTAAGTGTATTATGTATCCGTTATCTGGTCTTTCTGGGAGCTGAGTGACAATCTCAATGCCCACTCCTCAGTGGAGGAAACTGAAGCTTATACAGGTTAATGGTAGGCCTAGAAGCCACAAACAGGCATCTCTCAAGCTTGAGTCAAACTTATAAGACAAACTCTCAAGAACAGTAGATGCTAAAATCAGTTATGAGTCCTCCAAACTCCCCTGGGGGCTTAATGAATTTAACTGGCAAAATAAATGATTATTTCCTGTCTCCCTTTTTCCAGCAACCTTTGTTCCTACATAAGAAACCCTCCAAAAAAAATAAATAAATAAATAAATAAATAATAAATAAAAAAGAAACCCTCACACACCCAGCTCTCCTTCTGACTGGCGGTAAGTCACAGTATCTCCATGGTGCTGACTTCAAAGCCATGCAAACAGTCAGAGGGCCTCCCTCTTCAAAGACTGCCATCACTGCAGGACAAAATCCAATTCCAAAAGGGTCCTGACCAGCAAGGACATGGTGCCAGATGCCCCATTATCTTCTACAAGTCACCCTGCCTGTGAGCACAGCACCTCTCTGCTCCCTCCTGCAGCTGTGTACACACAGTTTATTAGACCACAAGAACCAGCTCAGCTCTTTGGCCAAGAAATAAGAAAATAAGGTTGACTGAGATGCTACTCTAAGAAAATCTTTAAGCCACACTCCTGAAATCTCAAAGTACATTGCTTTGCAATGAACAGTTACACACACACACACACACACACACACACACACACACACACACCTCTTCCTCCCAAGATGCTCCAAAAATCCATAAAGACTGGTACTGCAGTCCCAGGTCCAGCTTCAGCAATCCTAGGCAAGCCACTTGGTGAGGACTTTCACACTGAGAAGGCTAACCTCCTGAGCATCAGCTCTGTATCTACATAAAGCAATGGCACAGAAAGTTGAATAGCTGTCAGTAGGGTCTATAGATAGGAGAAGGCAGAACAAGAAATAAGTGTTTAATGGTACAGAGCTTCTGTTTAAGGAGATGGAAAAGGCCAAGCATGGTGGTACAGGCCTTTAACCCCAGCACTCAGGAGGCAGATTGAGGCCAGCCAGATCTACATAGTAATTACAGGACAGCTGGAGCTGAAAAGGCAGTGGAAAAGGCCTCTGGTGCTGGTTATACAATGTGAATGTGCCTAACACTGTGGAAGTAACTTTAAAAACGTTTAAAATGGAGCCGGGAGCATGACTCAGTGGATAGTGCCTAGCATGTGTGAGGTCCTGGGCTCTATCCTCAGAACCACAAAAAAGAAAGGAAAAAGAAAAAAGTTACAGTAGAAATACAAAAATAAAGGACCTGATTTCAATATATAAAGTGGAAAGTAATTAAGGAAGACACCTGACATGAACCTCTGGCCTAAACACAATGTGCACACATATGCACCCACATACATTTGTACAAGTGAAGATGCATATACACACAAATATGTAAAAAAGGAGCCAAAATAATGTCATTGAAACACACACACACACACACACACACACACACACACGCGCGCGCACAAGTATACAGTATGTGCCTAGACAGAGCCCAAGTTCCTTGTCAAATCATCCAAGGAGGAGACCCCATCAATTATTTTACAGACCACTTCGTAATAGCTCTGTGCTTATGTTTATATTCAATTACTGGGGTTTTGTTTGTTCTTTTGTTTTTGTTTTGTTGACAAAGAATATCACTATATAACCCGACTGTCCTCAAATTTGGGACCCTCCTGCCTGAGCCTCCCAAGTCCTGTGATTATATATCTATACCTCCCTGTCCAGCTAATCACTCTTTTAAACTAATTACTTCCAGGGGAGAAAAGCCTTAAAATATCATATACACAGCATACCAGGAATGCTGTCTGGTCATCTAGCATGCAGCTCAACAAGCTCTCTTCTCCTTGGGCATCACTAACTAATAGCATAGATCACAACACACACACACACACACACACACACACACACACACAAAACCTGTGGCAATGGTATTGCATTTCACAAACTGCTTCAGAATATACCAATGGCAACCATGATTTCAAATGAGCCAGTCTCTGGCTCAAAGACAGTCTCTTTCCATTTCAGATACACCAAGGCTTTTCACAGATGGTAAAGCTGAGACTGCTGCCCTCCCCGCACACAACAGGTCACCATTGACTTGTGCTCATCACCTCAAGATGGACCCAGAATTCTGCTCAAATGACAGAGTGGCCACAAATCACCCCCCATCTGACTATTGGCTTTGCTTTGTAATTAGCTGTTGTTTTTCATGCCCCTAAAGCTGAATGTTCTGGTTTGTAAGCCAAACTTGATCCCAGAGGTGAGTGTTTCTTAACCATGCTGTATCACCTTGCTTCTCCCATAGAATAAAAGCAAACCTTGAGTTTGGAACTCTGACCTTGTCAGCCAAGGCCGACAGTCTGTTGAGTTACATAAAACCTTTACTGGTTTCCTTGAAAGGGTGTATGATTCATTTTTTAAATGCCATTACAAAATTGATGTTAACATCAATAATAAAATATCAAAAAATAAGCAATACAAAAATATTCTTATGGTACACTATTTTGATTAAAACATGAATAGCTAGGCAGATCAACAGAATAGAAAAGTAAAGGTATAAGACAGATGCTGGGCATGATGGCCCACGCCTGTAATCCCAGGTTTCAGAAGGCAGAGGCAGAGGCAGGAGGATCTCTTTGAGTTCAAGGCCAGCGTGGTCTACATAGCGAGTTCCAGGCCAGCTAGGGCTACAGGAAGACCCTGTCTCAAAAATACCAAAAAAATAAATAAAATAAATAAATAAACAAATAAATAAAAAAAAAATAGGAAGCTAGAAAGATGGATCAGCAGTCTAAAATGCATACTACTCTTCCAGAGGACCTGAGTTCAGTTCCCACCACCTACATCAGGTGACTCACAACTGCCTGTAACTCAGTTCCAGGGAATGGGATGTCCTCTATGAGCACCTGCACTTATGTGCACACAGCCACACTCAAACACATACTCATAGTTAAAAATAATAAAAATAATGCTGGGTGTGGTGGCGCATGCCTTTAATCCTAGCTCTTGGGAGGCAGAGGCAGGTGGATCTTTGTGAGTTCAAGGCCAGGCTGGTCTACAGAGTGAGTAGCCCCTACAGCTGGGGCTACAGGGAGACCCTGTCTCAAAAAGACCAAAATAATAATAATAATAATAATAATAATAATAATAATAAATCTTTTAAAAAGAAAAACTAAAACTGGGGCTAGAGGTGTAGCTCAGGGATCAAGCACATACTTAATATGAACCAGGCCCTGCTTAAACCCCAGCCACTGAAATGTAAAACAAAACAAAAAACAAGCAACAAAACCTGCAACCATAGACATATGGGAAGAAATCCAGACAGTAGACATAAAATGGGGAGGAGCTTTTTCTTAAAGACACTCGATCTAAAGGACTAAAAATAAACATCTGATACATTTATCTACTTGGGAAAATACACTGTAATCCAAGTTAAAAGGTGAAAGATAAACTGGGAACAACTCTCATTCTTTTCACAGTAAGGAACTTACTTCCTTTACATATAAAATGATACAATCAGATACTTAATAATCCGATAGCAGAACAGACAGGTAAACTCAAGTGGCTATTACAGGTTCAGGAAAAGATACTCAGCCTCTGCAAAGAACAAATTAAAACCACTGAAGATAACATTTTTGGGGTAACAGATTAGAAAGTTTCATAACACAACACACTGTCTTGGAAAGCATGCAGAGAAAAGCCCAGTCTGCACCTTGCTGGAGGGGCCTAAACACATCAACACATCTGAGCAACAGCTACAGGATGAAAGGTTGAATCCCCTCACCTGGCAAGTCCACATTCATCCTGAGAGCACAAATAATACACATGCAAAGCTGCCCTTGCAGAATGATCAGATATGGTAAAACCAACAGGGAGCTGACTGAACAGAACACGGGTGCTCATTTAAAAATACTATGCTAGGCCAGGAGTGGTGGCACACGCTTCTAATCCCAGCACTCGGGAGGCAGAGGCAGGAGGATCTCAGTGAGTTGCAGGAGGATCTCAGTGAGTTCAAGGCCAGCCTGGTCTACAGAGCGAGTTCCAGGACAGCTGGGGCTACAGGGAGACCCTGTCTCAAAAAAGACAATAAATAAATAAATAAATAAATAAATAAATAAATAAATAAATAAATAAAAATACCATGCTGCTGGTTTTATGGTAAAATGAGCAGGCTGTCCCTGAGAATGGAACAGTGCAGCCACTGCAGGAACAGGAGCTTCATCAAACTTATAGAATGTTTATCTTTGAGGCATGCATTAGTCATCAATTCATTCCTTTAATCCCAGCACTAGGGAAGCAGAGGCAGATGGATTTCTGTGAGTGCGAGGTCAGCTTGGTCTACATATCAAGTTCTAGGTCAGCCAAGGCTACACAGTAAGAACCTGTTTCAAAAATAAATAAATAAATGAAAAATTAGGAGAGAAAAAGGTAAACAGTTCAGAGGATTGCTCTTGAAGGAGCAGTATTCAAAAACAGGAATTCAATGAAGAAAAAAGGGAAAACATTATGAGGGAGAATAAATCTTCCAGAAACTAAGACCCATAAATTTCCAGAGTATGAAGGCCACTATGTTCTCTGAAAAAAAATGAATAAAAAGAGTCAATCCCAGTTCTTGGGACTGTTCTTGAAAGATCTTAAAAAGTTCTAGAGAGAAAAATGAAAAGGATATTCTCTCTCTTGTCCCCACCCATAAAGTGTGTCTTTAATCCCAACACTCAGAAGCCAGAAGCAAGCAGATCTCTGTAAGAGAGAGGGTAGCCTAATCTACATAGCGAATTCTAGGGCAGCTGGGGTGACAGGAAGACCCTGTCTCAAAAAAGACTGAAACAACAACAACAATAATAATAATAAAAAGTGAACAGAGACCAAGGAAATAATAATAATAATAATAATAACAACAATAATAGTAAAGTGAACGGAGACCAAGGAAACTACCCAATGTTAACCTCTGACCCACATCCCCCACACCCACACTCAAACCCATACACACTCATAAATGTGCAATCACACTTGCATAGAGCTACAGGAACACACATACATACACCACACAAACATACACGCAAAACAACAACGAAAAAAGATATTGTCATTTTCATGGGTATAAACCAGCAAAACATCAGCATTCCTTGTAGTCTAATGACAAGAAAAGAATCGCAAGGGATTTGAAAGCAGTCCCTCTGAGAGGAAGGAATTTTAGGGGGTAGAGGCAGGAAGATCAGAAGTTCTAGGTTATCTTTGGCCACATGGCAAGTTTGAGGCCAACCTAGTCACCTAACAACATGTCTCCAAAATAATAATAATAATGATAGCTGGGTGTGGTGGCACATGTCTTTACTTCTAGGACGGAAGAAGCAAAGGCAAAGATATTTCTGTGAGTTCAGGGTGGGCCCATTATACACAATAAGTTCCAGTTCCAAGACAGTTGTGAAACTTTGTGTAAAAATAAATAAATAAAGTATACAAAAGCATAGAATGTGAATAAACCATTGCTAAAACTTCACAGAGCTGACATCCCAGGGTTTTACACACGAGAACAAAGGAAGGGCTTATCTTTCCAATCCAATAATGAAAGCCACACTTTCAGGGCAGCTAAGGTTAGCCCGCTGTTTCTGGGTCACCTGCTGGCGCTCCCCATCACCTCCCACCTGTAGGTCCCATTCACTGGGAGAAGCAGTCAGAGGTGATGCAAGGAGGGTCACACTCCTTGAACAGGTCAGGCTTTCTCACTAACACGAAAATAACCAACATCACAAAATAAACCAGGAACCCCCTGCCCCAATAACTTATATTTTCTCAAACCTCATGTTTCTGAGAGGTGGAGTTAGGGGTAGAGGTGGGGTTGCATGAAGGACTTCATAGAAAATAGAACCGATTTCTAAAGAACCAATGGCTTAAGGTAAACATATTTTTAAAAGTAAACAAACTACCAATATTTGGGGTAAAATCTGATGTGATTTTTAAAAAATTAGGTGCATACTTTGCTGAAGAGTAACCGTGAAATTCTCAGTTCCGGTCCTAAGGGACACTCAATTACCTGTGCAGAAGGGACACTGACACAACCCCACGTTAGGGCAGCTAACAACTGTCCATAACTCCAATTCCAAGGGAGATAATCTCTTCTGACCTCTGCAGGCATTGCATAACTTGGGTACACTTACACACTCCTATGAATAAAAAATAATAAAATACATTTTAAAGAAGATACCTGAAATTAAGGGCCTTGGGTTTAAGAAGCAGGAAATGGGGGCTGACTAATCAAAGAAGCAGACAAGAGTGGTTTGCAAATATGTTGATGCTGTATCCATAATTCTACCCAGCAGAGACATGCAGAGAACCAGCATGTTCCCAAGAGATTTTTCAAAACACCAAACAACCCAGAAATGACCATAAACTTGGGAAAGAAAGCTAAAGGAGAGCCAGCTAACCTGAGACAAGTGGATCTCAGTAACATACCAGTTCTTCTTCCCAAAAGTTATTTGAAGGGCCCAACAACAAAAGACTGAGTTATTAGCAAGAAGTAAAGGGGCTCGGCTTGACAGTACATGCCTTTAGTCTCAGGATGTAGGAGGCAGAGGCAGGAGAATCTCTGTGAGATAAAGGCCAGCCTGGTCTATATAGCAAGCTCCAGACCAACTGGGAGAGACCCTGTCCTTTAGAAGAAGAGAATCAGGAGGAAGGAAGAAGAGAAGGAGGAAGAAGAGGAGGAGGAGGAGGAGGGAGGGAGGGAGGGGAGGAAGAATAGGAAAGGGAAAGGAACTCTAGGACAACTTTTAATCAAGTAAGGTCTAGGGAAGAGGAAAGGAGGTGGAGCTTGGCTGTCTTATTTTACTAACATACTGAACTGAATCATGATCAGACTGCATATAGAATTTAGCCCCTGACATTACAGCAGCCAAAGCAGAGATGGGAAATACAATATTCTTAATTCTGGGGAGAGGAGTTGAATCCTAATAGTGAATTGGAAAATACACTTCTTCATAAGGGATTCAGGATTCTGACAAGCATAGTAGCTTGTCCATCAGCAGCTCATTCAATGACAGACACCTTTTTGACCTCCTTCTATGATTCCAGGCTCTGTCTAGCAGCCTCATGTACATTAGCCAACAACAGACGATGATCATTGCCCTACAAAGGTCCACACTCTACTGGAGTACACAGAGAATAATTAACAGATACAGTAGCTGTATCACATGATGTTATTGGTTGATTTGAGAAAAAAATGCCAAGTTGGTAAAGAAGAATCAAGAGTGTGGGAAGATGGGCTGTAACTCTAGGTAGTCAGGCACTGAAACTGATCAAGAACCTCTAGAGTTGAAGTGAGCACTTACAGTATAGAAAAGGGCCTCTGAAGAGCAAGAAGGGAAGATGCAGGAGAGCAGGTCAGATCCCAAGGAGCCAGGCCAAGAGTGACGGGATCACAGAAGAAACTTCCTTATGTGGAAACCGGACACGAATACAGATTTCAAAAGAACCACAACCTGGCCTCCTCTTCTTTTTTTGAGGCAGGATCTCACTGTGTAGTCCAGGCTGGCCTTGAACCTGAGATCCTCTTCCTGCCTCCTCCTCCTCACAAGTGCTGGAATTACAAGCAAGTGCGGCTGAGCAGGGCTCCACAATCTAACTTGTTTTTAAAGGATCACGGCCAGGAATGGACCACAAAGGAAGAGATAGGAGACTGTAGTGATATAGGTACAAAAAGATGTAGACAGGGGACTGTATAGGTACAAAAAGACATAGACAGCAGGCAGAGGGGAGAGGAAGCAGGCTCTGAGTATGTTGAAAATAAACAGGGACTTGGTAAAGAATTAAATGTGAGCCAGGCGTGGTGGCGCACACCTTTAATCTCAGCACTTGAGAGGCAGAGGCAGGCTGATCTCTGTGAGTTCAAGGCCAGCCTGGTCTACACAGTGAGTTCTAGGACAGCTGGGGCTGCAAGGAGACCCTGTCTCAAAAAGATTAAAAAAAAAAAAAAGAATTAAATGTGAAGTGTGAAATAGAGGACTAAAGATGAGATGATAATAGAGGTTCTGGGTATTTCTACCCATCATCAAGAGAGACTATGGAAGAATGAGCTTAGGTAGAAGCCTAAACCCATTTTGGCCAGGCTAAATGTGAGGCCCTCACCAGGCATCCAGATTAGGACAGAACATATAGCTAGGTAAATGAATGAATGAATGAAGCTGAAGAAAAGCCAGAGAAATGTACATGGGGGGGTGTTGGAGGGGAGACACAGGACTGGAAAATCAACAGTACTTAAAGCCAGGAGCCAAGATGACAAGAGTGAGGCCTATAGGAAAGAGAAGGCCTCAGGCCCTCTCAAAGTAAGTTGCAGAAGAAGAAATAATTAAAAAACAAACAAACAACAACAACAAAAACACAGGAAAGGAAGGGTGGTCCATGGGCAAGAACAAGGACACACAGGTTTTTAATATGATTACCTTAAATTACTCATCACTATAAGCTAAAGCATCACAGAGTCAAAGTTCAGGGAGGTCACTTCAGGGGAGGCTGCAGCACTGTGGGGTGGGTGTTCAGCTTTCAGCCAACTCAGGCTTTTCATTCCCAAACGTTCTCAGCACACATGGACAAGAAAGAGCAATCCAGTGGTGCAGCCAGAGACAGTCAGGAGAGCATGGGCAGGCCTGCTAGCCCAAGAATGCACATTAAGGTGTGGAGGGTGAGTCGGGTTGGACATCAAAGCAACTTATCAGAGCACAGCAGCTAAAATTTAAAATTGATGTGAAGTCCCTTCCAGCTCTGGCCTGCACGATCGCCCATCCCCGTGTTTGCCTTCCAGCAGTTCTAGCCCATTCCAAGTCTAGACCTGGGGGCAGGCCCAAGGGCACACTGGGAGCTGCTTCTTCAATTGGATAAGGGATTTCTCTGTGGCTGAATACTGGAGTAGGGACCCCAGGATCTCCTGAGCACATCCACTTGCTGGTGAGAACAGCAAGACTGAGCAAGCCAAGGAAGGAGTGTGTGTTTCATCTATCAGGGCCTTTGTGAAATCCTACCTGCACAGCATGAGCATAGTATGTGTTACTGCTCCAAAACATCTGAGGCGACTTTCAAAAGTAGACCAAACTTCGTTCATCTTAATTAAGGAAAAAAATACAGGTGATCCAGAACAAGGGAAAACGTACCAGAATCTTTTACAAGTTTTGTGTTATTCGATAATCAAAGATATCCCCCCAAGAAATGTTCCAGCATTTCCTAATAGCAAGCGTGACTTCTCAGTCTTTCTGCAAAAGGGGGGTGGGGTTGGGGCCTAATGAAAGATGCAAAAGGGGGAAGCAAACTGTAAGGGCTTCTGGTGACTCTCAAACTGATTGATAGAAGCCGAGGACAGAGCGTGCAAACCCAACAAAGCAGGGGGAAGAGTAACAGCATGCCAAGTACTTAACACCACCGGAAGTCGGGTGTAGAGCGCTTCAGAGCTTCGTGAATGGACACTAGCTCATAGAAACAAGTGTCCACTAAGAGCTGAGGCAGGTCAGCAGCTCAGGAAGGGCCCAGAATCAGCTCCCTGGGTCACTAGTGGAGGGCCAGGCCATTTTAGAAGTCAGAACTCCAGATTTTCATGAAAGTTAAAGTGCCTATCCTAGACTCCTGCCTAAGTTAATGGCCCTACCACATACAAATGTCTGGGTGGAAGAAGTGGCAGGAACAGCCAAAATGCCCCCCCACGTGAGTTCTCAACCAGCCCACCACATAGGTAGCAAATAACCAATGGAGCCATTCAAGTTCGGAGCCTCGTGTGTACTGCAGCACAAACTGCCATCTTCCTTCAGAGAATTCTGGGGTCAACATCCTTCCAGATCTGGCCTGCAGAACTGCCCAGTCTGGTGCTTGCCTTCTGCCAGTTCCAGCTCATTTCAGTCCCAGGTCTAAGGCAAGGCCCTGGGGTATACCAGGAACCCCTACCTTGTTCACATAATGGTTTGCTCTAGGGCTGAGTACTGTGACAGAGACTCCAGGATCCCCTGAATACATAGACCTGCTGGTCACAAAGGCAAGACCAATGCTCAATGAAGATTTAATTAGGTATAAAAATGATTTCTAAGTTGGCATAGGTCTCACTATCTAGCCCTGGCTGACCTGGAACTCCCTATATACAACAGCTCTCTTGAATTTGCAGAGTCCTCCTGACTCCGCCTCCAGAGTGCTGGGATCGCACTCCACCTGCCACCACTATGGGCTCACACTCCACGTGCCACCATGCTGGGCCCAGGCTCCATGTGCCACCACGCTGGGCCCAGGCTCCATGTGCCATTATGCTGGGATCACACTCCACGTGCCACCATGCTAGGATCACACTCCATTTGTCACCGTGCTGGGATCACACTCACTCCATGTGCCACACGCTGGGCCCACGCTCCATGTGCCACCATGCTGGGCCTAGGCTCCATGTGCCACCACGCTGGGCCCAGGCTCCATGTGCCACCATGCTGGGATCACACTCCATTTGTCACCATGCTGGGATCACACTCACTCCATGTGCCACCATGCTGGGCCCATGCTCCACATGCTACCACGTTGAGCCCACACTCCATGTGCCACCACGCTGGGCTCATGCTCTACGTGCCACCATGCTTCAATCACACTCCACATGCCACCACGCTGGGCCCAGGCTCCACATGCCACCACACTGGGCTCATGCACCACGTGCCACCGTACCGGGCATGCTTTTTCACTTCTTCAATAAGGTAGAAAATCCCTAATAAGGATATTAGCATTGTCTTGGCAATTTTGTTTTTCTTAATTTCTATTCATAATCATAAACTCACAATCATATATTTAACTCTGCAGTGAAGATACACTTGGAGAGGGTTAAGGAAAATAGGCAGGAGCACTCTCCTGAGCCTCGGAAGGAATGTTCTTGGGGTGAAAAGGCAGACAAGTCAAAGGTATCTGAGTCCATGGTCTGCAGTGGTGCATTTCCTTCTGGTCTTGTGGTTCCTGGACCCCAAAGACCATGGCTTCACGATGCTCATACCATCTTCCACCTCCCCAAAACACATGCTGCTATCCAAGCAGTCAGTGTTGGCAGAGAAGATGAAAAACTGTGGTGCATTTGTGTCTACTCTAGCATTTGCTATGGATAAGAGACCAGGCCTCAAATACTTCCAGGATGCATGTCTCATCATCAGAATACTTCCAGGATGTATGTCTCATCATCAGAATACTTCCGGGATGTATGTCTTGTCACCAGAATACTTCTGGGATGCATGTCTCGTCATCAGAATACTTTCAGGATGCATGTCTCCTCATCAGAATATTTCTGGGATGCATGCCTCTGGGATGCATGTCTCGTCATCAGAATACTTTCAGGATGCATGTCTCCTCATCAGAATACTTCTGGGATGCATGCCTCCGGGATGCATGTCTCGTCATCAGAATACTTCCGGGATGCATGTCTTATCATCAGAATACTTCCGGGATGCATGTCTCATCATCAGAATACTTTCAGGATGCATGTCTCCTCATCGGAATACTTCCGGGATGCATGTCTCGTCATCAGAATACTTCCGGGATGCATGTCTCATCATCAGAATACTTTCGGGATGCATGTCTCATCATCAGAATACTTCCGGGATGCATGTCTCATCATCAGAATACTTCCGGGATGCATGTCTCAGCATCAGAATACTTCCGGGATGCATGTCTCATCATCAGAATACTTCCAGGATGCACGTCTCGTCATCATACTCCCCATGGGTGGAGTTGTCACGGGTGCCACCATGGCATGTGAAGTCAGCACCATGGTACAAGAAGCCTGGAGTATTCTGTTAAAGCAGCAACCTTCAAAGCCAAATCCTTCTTTCCAGGGCTCAGAGCACAAATGTTTTCTGCTGTCCTTGGAACTCTGCAAACAGCATGAAGGAGACAGCCCCAGTACTCACTGTCAATATCAATGTAGGTAGGGTTGACCAGTTGACCAGGACTGACAGTAAGCAGCTACAAGGGAAAGGGTGGCTAGTAATCTTATTTTATCTATCTATCTATCTATCTATCTATCTATCTATCTATCTATTTTGGGTATTTTTAAGACAGGGTCTCCCTGTAGCCCCAGCTGGAGGGGAACTCACTATGTAGGTCAGGCTGGCCTTGATCTCATTAAAAGTGTGCACCACCACGCCCAGCAGCAATCTTATTATTTTTTTTTTAATTTTTATTTTTTTATGTGTATGAATGTACTGTCTGCATGCAGGTTTGTGCACCCGTGTCGTGAAATGCCGCGAAGGTCAGAAGAGGGTGTCGGATTCCCCTGGAACTGGAGTTAAAGACAGTTCTCAGCTGCCATGTGGGTGCTGGGGATCAAACTAGGGTCCTCTGCAAGAGCGGTTGGCATTCTTAACCATTAGGCCATCTCTCCAGCCCAGCAATCTTATTTTTTAAAGAAAGCTATCAGCACAGATTTACTAGGTCCCCAAAATTTATATTTCCATCAAAAGACACCATTTTAACCCTCCCCATCTTCCCTTTACTCAGGGATGATGTGTGTATATACATGTGCACTTGGTCATATATATGCATGTTTGTATGCTAGTGCACATTTATGTGAGTGTGCGTGTATGTGAAGGCCCTGGTCAATGCTGGGTGTCTTCTTCAGTCACTCTCTGCCTTATTTTTTTGAGGCAGGGTCGTCTCACTGAACCTGCAGGTCATGCATTTGGCTAGATTTGCTAGCCAGCAGACCCCAGAGACCCTCCCACTTCCCTACCTTCCAGTGCTGGAATTACAAGCACTTGCTGCCTCATTTAGCTTAAAGGTGGGTGCTGGGAATGAAATCTAGGTCCTTCCACTTGCAGCAAGTGCTTTATCCACTGCACCATCTCCCCATTCCTGCCCTTCTCTCAACCGCACATGCTATTCACCTCTGGCAGCCAAAACCAATATCAATACAGTTAATTAAACAAGATTACTTTACTCATAAAATAAAGCATGTGAAAAATCCACATATGAAAGCCAAGAAAATAATAACTATAATTATGGTTTGTTTTGGTGGGTGGTGGTGGTACTGACTGAACTAGGGCCTTGCACATGCTAAGCAAGTATACCACCATGGACTTACAGCTCCAGCCCTAAGAAATTAAATTTCTTAGCTAAAATGCAGATGTAGCCTCTTACTAACAGTGAATGGAAAGTTACCAAGCAGTGGTCATAGCTCTCCAGCTCATAAAAGATTAATCAGTTCTCTCCAAAAAGTGGACCTTGTTTTCATATCTGAGCAGATTTCTGAGGCACAACCTTTTCGAAATGAAACTCAAAATGCACATTTAATCAATTTTAAAAACAGATTCAGAATTGGCACAGAGGCCATTATAACATTTTTAAACATAGTTTTCCATTATGGGGGAGAATGTTGCTTGCAGTTATTTGCTGCCCTCTCTGAAGGATTATGCCCCTCCCATTGTTATGTGACACACAGCATTTCCAGATGGAAGATTCAGCTGCACCCAGTGTTGGCCAGGTTATCCACATGACTTGCTACAGTCAGGTGAAAGTAAGTGTGGATGGGATCTACAAGCAGAGATGAGAACGGCCATGCATGGATTGGCTATCGCCTTTCCTACTCTCTACCATTAGAATATGTCTCAGGGTGGTGCGGCCCAGTCAGTCTGGATCCAATGCAAAGAAGTTCCACGGAGCAGAATCCCAACTGTCATGTAATATGAAGAAGAAATTAAAATATGTTGGTCTAAGTCACTCTAAGGTGATATGAAATATGAAATTTAAATATGAAATCATTTCATATTTAAAACTGATCTAGCCAGGTGTGGTGGTGCACACCTTTAATCCCAGCACTTGGGAGGCAGAGACAGGCCAATCTCTGTGAGTTCAAGGCCAGCCTGGTCTACATATGGAGCTCCAGGCCAGCTGGGACTAAAGGAAGACCCTGTCTCAAAAAGACAAAAAACAAAACAAACAAACAACAACAATAAAACTGATCCAATGGCCAGGGAAGAACGTACTAGGAAAGTCTGAAGAAATTAGATGCCTGGTCTGAACATCTGCGACTCTTCAGCTAGCCATTTATAACTACAAATAACTTCTACCTTTTCCTAATTAAAATTTTCACCTCATAAATACCTGCTTAGGGGAGGGGTACGCGAGCTACTTGGCTGACCTCTGGAAGACCTTGATGAGAACAATAGTAAGTTCAAAGAAGACTAGGTCCAGCAGCCCCCTTTCTACAGAGGCGGCGTGATTAATGTCTAACTGATGGGGATAAAGCAAGGATCAAGGTTATAACCTGAACTGGCAGACCCAGGCTCCTGGCAAAATAAGGAACTGTAATTAATTGTCTGAGATTTTTATGGGACGTTGAAATCTTTTTTAAATCCCAGGTTTGGTTTGGTTTAGTTTCTTGGTATCAGTGTCTGTCTAGAAACCTTATCAAGGCCTGAAGATTTGAATAGTTTTTCAAATGCCAATTAAAACAGAACTAGATGATAATTAATTGATCTTTCAAATTTTTTTCTAGAAAGTAACTTGTTTAAACCAGTCAGGTATTTTTTTTTTCTTTTTGGCAACAATATACCATATTGATTTATTTTAAAATGTCCTTTACTTTAAACTGGTTTTTGTACATTTTTTTAAATTTTTTTTTATTAATTTTATTTATTTCTGTATGTGTATGAATGTACTGTCTGCATGCAAGTGTGTGCACCCGTGTTGTGCAATGCCGCGGAGGTCAGAAGAGGGTGTCGGATTCCCCTGGAACTGGAGTTCTCCTGGAATTGGAGTTTCAGACGGTTCTCAGCCGCCATGTGGATGCTGGGGATTGAACCTGGGTCCTCTGCAAGAGCAGTTGGCGCTCTTAACTGCTAGGCCATCTCTCCAGCCCGTTTTTGTACATTTTTAAAATTGAAGAAAAAAGAAAAAAATTGAGTTGGCACAAATATAGTGAAGAACATACAACTTAAATGTTTATTTTGATTATTTTTTTTTTTGTCTTTTTGAGATAGGATCTCCTTGTAGCCTTAGCTATCCTGGAACTCACTATGTATACCAAGCTGGCTTTGAACTCACAGAGATCTGCCTGCCTCTGCCTCCCAAATACTTGGATTAAAGGCATGTGCCACCATGCCCAGCATCTTGATGAATTCTTATAACTAAATGTATGCCATCAATACCTAGATCAAAGACAGAAAGTAGTATCAGGACCTGAGGATGTCTTCTGTGCTTTGACTCCTAGTACTTCCCTGACCCAGTCTCTGCCCCATCAGGTTTGTCTAGCTTTGTAAAATAAAATCATATATTATATAGTTATGTATGACTTATTTTTACTTTTATAGTATCTATGAAAAACATCTATGCTGTTTTGTACAACAGTGGTCTGTTCTTTTTTGTTGCTGAATACTGCTCCATTTGAATGACTGTATACCACAGCTATCCTTAATCTAAATGAGTTGTTTGTAAACTGAAGCTATTTATGAAAAGCCTTGCAAATTCTTCTGATTTACATTTACAGTCATTTTTGTTGGGACTATCTATCTTATTGGGGATGCAGGACTATAGTTGCTGAGTCACAGTATGTATTCAGTATTAACTGGTAATTCCAGACAGCTTTCCAAAGTGGTTAAATGTGTTTATAGCTCGATCACCAATATAAGAATGTGTGCTCAGCCGAGCGCGGTGGCGCATGCCTTTAATCCTAGCACTCGGGAGGCAGAGGCAGGTGGATCTTTGTGAGTTCAAGGTCAGCCTGGTCTACAGAGTGAGTTCCAGGACAGCTGGGAGCTGGGGCTACAAGGGAGACCCTGTTTCGAAAAGACCAAAAAATCAAAACAAAAACAAAGAATGTGTGCTCCTTTAGATCTCTGTTCTTATTCATCAGGCTTTGTTGTTTCTAAATTTCAGCCATTCTTTTAAGATAGTCTTAACTGGCTTTTTCTTGATGACCACTGAATGCCAAGGGGTTCAATTTTAAAACTGAATTTTCTGATTCTTCTTCACAAGTTTGTTAGATAGCCATGACAAGTATCTTCTTTGTGACCTGTCCTTACTCTCTGAACTTGTACTGCTGAGGCAGAGTTTGTTGGAATGCCTTTGAGAGCAGGCAATTTCACAAGTGGCTGAGAGAGACAGATGCAAGTGCTTGGGCTCTCCTCATCTAAACACTGCGACGGCTGAGAAGAGGAAAGCTAAATGTGTGTGGGGGGGGGGCTGCAGGTGCCTGTCAGCCCTGGAGGGACAAATTTATCACTGGCCCGGTTCTTTACATATACTGTTGCCAATAATGAACCTACTACGGACCCTGAGAAGCTCTAGCACGGCTCTGCCATACCGGCAGTTCCACGGGGCAGTTCTCAAAAAAGACGTTCAGAGTGCCGATTTGGGAAGCCAAGAACAGATCTCATCACTCCTTATCCCAGGCTCCCAATAACCAGTATTCCAATCTCGACAACTTCTCAGTGACAGCCTTTATCCTAAACAACGAAAGAAGCTCCCTGTGAGAGTCAGGTTCACACCTCCACTACCTCACTGACCTGTTCAGCTCCACTGTGATGCAGCTGGGTACTCCCATTTTGCAGACAGACTTCGGCCAGGGCAAAGTCAGTTAGAGTGGCTTTCAATGGGAGACAGTCTAACTTCACAGTGGTGGGCTTCCCTATAACGGCCTGCCTCCATCGACTGTGCCTGATAGGGTTGTGGCTCTTTCTCTATTCCTTTGATGAATGGGAAGCAAGCCTTGCAACCTGTCTAGGAAATTTAGACAGGAAGAGTCTTCCTTCTTGTGCTTCTTGTACCCTCTTGGGATCCACCCGAATTTTACTGAGACACTCTTACACCCCACAGCAGAAATGCTTCTCATGCTTCATGTCAAGCACAGAGACACAAAGGAAAAGGGGTTTAGCACGGAGGAGCGGAACTGAGAGTCAAGGACCCAAGCTCCCATCTGCAGCCTCACAGCTAGTTGAATCCTCTGCACCTAACAGCCCCAAGGGCCAAGGCGATGAACGGGAGAAGGAGAAACAAGCTATTCTAGCACACTAAGGGTCAAGGAGAGAGAAAGGATGCCCTGGCTGAAGAGCCAATTCCACAGACTTGATGCCAAGTCCTTGTCTGAAGTGCAGATATCAACAGCAGCCATCCAGGCAAAACGTATGTGAAGCCGGAGGCTTACCACGTCTTTCCTTTGGAAGTTCCTAAGAAAGTGATAAGCTGTATGAGGCCCTCGGTCCTTGAGCAGTAAGCTCTGCTGCTACTGAAGTGCTCAGGGCACTATTCAAGCTATTTTATGGAATCATCTGGGTAGTGAGATGCCACGGCCTTACTGGCCACTTTCTACCTTGAGAGATGAGCCGCTAGCACAGCCTTCCCTCCATCAAGGAGCTCGGAGTCTGGACTCTGTCTCCCAATGAAACTCTCGGGTCCTTCAGCAGGTGAGATGCGCTCAGGGGAAGAAACGAAGGCCTTCCGCTGACTTTTCCTATTTCCTGGGCACACAGGCTTTTTGTTTCCTGAGAAAGGCTAAAAGAAACCAAAAAAGGAACCATGTCTGCTTCTCTATTAGCTTAAAAAATGACTTAAAACCTCCAGAATTGCTGGTGGCACATGCCTTTAATCCTAGCACTTGGGAGGCAGAAGCAGGCGGATCTTTGTGAATTCAACGCCAGCCTGGTCTACAGAGTGAGTTCCAGGACAGCCCCGGTCTCAAAAAGATCAAAGAACAAACAAACAAACAAACACCTCCAGAATTTGGGAGAGCATGACACATTGCTCCTTTATGGCTCTGAGTTGACAGAAGAAAAGAAGGAGGTGGTCAGGCATGGTGGAGAATGAAAACTAGACGCAGAGGCATGCTTGATTGCTAGGGTCAAACCTCCTTAGGACAACTGTCAGGTTTTTGTTTTTGTTTGGGGACAGGGTCTCCCTGTAACCCCACCCAGCCTTGAACTCACAGAGATCCTCCTGCCTCCTCTGCCTCCAGAGTGCTGGGATCAAAGGTGTGAACCACCACACCCAGCAGGACAAGTGTCTTAGTATCCTAAATGTTAAGTAGTACTGATGGAAGCTAGAGATCAACAGGTACTGTGGGGCAGGTTCCACACCGTACCTAAGCCACAGTGGTGACTGCTGAAGCAGAACTCTACTGAAAAAATGACACACATGCCCTTAACTAGTATCTCTGAATGCCTATGAAGGGCAACCTAGCTTCTCCCTTCCTGGTGGGGCCGTGAGCCAGGGGGCTTTTCCCTGAAACTCCCTGCCACATGTCTATTATTCCCAGCACTACCAACAATCCTCAGATCCTCCTCTGGAGGCATAACCACCCTCCCAAAAGGCAGAGCACAACACAACCCAGTTCACAAGCTCTCACTAAGGAACCAGCAAAAAATAATGTATGAGGGGCTGGAGAGATGGCCTAGCAGTTAAGAGCACCGACTGCTCTTGTAGAGGACTGGGTTCGATTCCCAGCACCCACATGGTGGCTGAGAACTGTCTTTAACTCCAGTTCCAGGGGAATCTGACACCCTCTTCTGACCTCCGCGGCATTGCATGGCATGGGTGCACAAACTTACATGCAGACAGTATATTCATACACATAAAAAATAAATAAAATAAAATAAAATGCACAAAAAGTTCCATCTGCAATCAGTTATCTGAACTGCTTCTCCTGAATGTTACAAAAAAGCATACCAGGGCTGAGAAACTGCTGAAGGGAATATCAACTGTTTCTCTCCAACATCTTTCTTTGATAAGGTTCAGCAAACTCTATTCCTACTCCCAATTTACAACTCCAAAAAGTTAAGTTATAGCAGGGTGTCTCTGAAGGGAAAGTCTTAACTCTGCACCCCAGAGTCTCCAAGTAGTTACACAGGCCCAAGTCTACCCTGGCCAAGCAGCTAGGCAGTCCTCACAAGGTTCTCACAGCTATTTCAGACCACAGGCACCTGCCCCCTTCTCAGTGATGCCAGCATAATATCCAAGAGAAGTGGGAATACAGTGTGAAGAGGCACTGGCTGGAGCTGCACACGGCACTCTTAAAGAGACATACACCCTTTAAAATAAATGAGTGGGAAGGCAAACAGGACCCCAAAGGCTGAAGGAAGAAACTTCAGAAAGCCAGCAGGAAGTAAATCAAAACAGAACCAATTCCTCGAAACAATTCAATCCTGTCCCAGGAGGGAGCAAACACAGCTCCACCGTCCTTCACAAAATCCACCCAGGCTGGGCTGACAAGCCCTGCCCCTTAAACACTAAGCATCAGGATCTCAACTTCTAAACTTCTCTCATGTGCTCACGTGTGTGCTCATGTGGAAATCTGATGCCTAGCCAACTCTAGAGAATGACTCAGACACCGCCATATAAAAATGTCACCTTGGGAGGCAAAAATCAATAAACTGATTTAACACAATAGCAAACTGAAATGGCCTGAGCAAAATTCATTGCAAGCATATTGAATAACATAATGGATATCAAGTTCCTAGAAATAACAGGGTTTATTTCTGCTTTTTAAATTAAAAAAAATTTTTTTTAATTTTATTTTTTTATGTGTATGAATGTACTGTCTGCAAGCAGGTTTGTGCACCCATGTTGTGCAGTGCCACGGAGGTCAGAAGACGGTGTTGGATTCCCCTGGAACTGGAGTTAAAGACAGTTCTCAGCCGCCATGTGGGTGCTGGGGATCGAACGTGGGTCCTCTGCAAGAGCAGTCGGCGCTCTTAACCGCTAGGCCATCTCTCCAGCCCTGCTTTTTAAATTTTGATTTGATATAAATCCTTTGAATGAAAAAGCAAAAAACAAAACAAAACAAAACCCATGAGAAGTTAATTCTGTAGTATGGAGAAGTAGACTTAAATAACTGATACAAAGTCTCTAGATGGTTGGTTGGTTGGCTGGTTTTAAGACAGGGTTTCCCTGGTGATAGAGCTCAAGGTCCCAACTGCTGGGTTTGTGGGTGGTTCTATCTTGCCCAGATCTAGATAATTTTAACCTATTTATTTTCTATTTCACCATGCTAAGAAGCAAGGGTTGGGTTACTTGAATTTATTAGTCAGCTGGAAAACTCAATAACATGCATTTATAAGATTAGCTAAAATAAGACTAGGAACAATTTTAAGCATTGGTGACAACGTGAAGGTACAGTGCCTGGCGCTCACACGCCCTGCTGGAGTGGAAACTGACAAAACCACTTTGGCAGTACCAACTCAAGTTCAACTCCTGCCTTACAACTCTATCCTAGACGTAGATCTACACCTAGCACATAATATGTTCACAAAAAAAAGCCCAAATTTGCTAATGACAGCACTGTTTGCATTTGCATTACCCCAAAAGAATAACCACCCACTGTCATCTACAGTAAGCTGATACACAACAGGGCACTCACACAACACAACACTAGACAGCAAGAAACATGAACACCCCATAGCCCCATGGGACAGTGGGGATTGATCTCAGAAATAGAACATAGATTGAGAAAAGCCAGGCCTCCCAGGGTGCCCTGGGATTCTAAATGTATAAAGTTCAAAAACAAGCTAAGATACCAGAAGTAAGAGAAGTGACGAAGACAACAGGCTTGATCTATGGCTCCACTGGGAGAGACTGCTGGAAAAGGGAGACACAAGAGGCAATCCCAACTCCTCCAGAGGCTGCTGCTCCAGGACGCCATTTTTATAGGAAAGGGGGGCTCCATAGAGATGAATACTAAAAAGGAAGAAGAGGAGGTAGGGGAGGAAAGAAAAAGAGCGTATACAGACTTGACTTCTGCATTTGCTTTTTCATGTTTTTCCTTAAGGTTAAAGAGTAAACCAAAGCCAGGCATGGTGACTCATACCTATAATCCCAGCACTCGGGAGGCTGAGGCAGGAAGAGCTCCAGTTTGTTGCCAGTCAGGGTTACATAGTGAGACCATCTCAAAAGGTGGGGGTGGGACATTGAAGAAATGGTTCAGTGGTTAAGAGCACTGGCTGCTCTTACAGAAGACCTGGATTCAGTTCCCAGCACCCACATGGCAGCTAACAAATATCCATAACTCCACTGCAGGCACATAGCACACTTACACACATGCAGGCAAAACAATTATATACATAAAATAAAAAAATAGAGATTAAAGGCCAGGTGTGGTGGCACACACCTTTAAATCCCAGCACGTGGGAGGCAGAGGCAGGCAGATCTCTGTGAGTTCAAGGCCAGTCTGGTCTACAGAGTGAGTTCTAGGACAGCTGGGGCTACAGGGAGACCCTGTCTCAAAAAGACCAAAAAAAAAAAAAAAAAAAAAAAAAAAAGATTAAACCGTCAGAATCACCAAGAGAAACATGAACAAAATCAACTATAATACAGATATCAACAAGTTTATATTCTTGCTGTTCATCGAGCCAACGTTTTATTTTAAAAACACATCAAGAGATTTTATCTGAAATGTGCAGTAATTGCAAACCCACAAGAGATGTTCTTCCTCAAGTCTCTAGGCTCTGATCAGCACCTCTTCTGAGACTCTGACTAAGCTGCACTGCTCAATTCCATTAACTAAATGAATTTCTTTTAAAAAGCTACATTCTTCAGAACTACAGGGGTCCTGACACAATAATATATAACTGCTTCCAATTAACTGATTGCTTCTGTCATAAAATTAGCATGAGGATGCTCATTTCTGATGGGCCTTGCTACATGGAATCTATACGCGATGCTCAGTGCTGGATCTGTCCCAAGAGTCTTCGTGACTGACGATGTCATTTGCTTCCAGCATCCATAAGTTAAATGCAAAGTGCAAGAAAGGCAAAAGCAAACAGGTCTAAGCTCAAAAACCTGGGGGTGAAATAAAAACTGCCAGGTGATGGCACTGGCACCTGCTTGGGGACATTCAAGTCTCCAAGGCCGCTGGTTGTTTTTACAGGGGCCTCAGTGTGGGGCCCTCCCTCCCTCCCTCCCTCCCTTCCTGTCCCTCTCAAATACACATGCACTGTCAACAGATCTGAGCTTCCCACATCATCACAGCCTTGTGAAGACAAGAATGCTGTATTTAGAATTGTGAAGATAACTAGAGGAACTAAACACAGTAAGGATAATATCTAATAAAAATTGGAAGGGAGAGGAGAGAGGAGGGAGGTATCAGCTCCACTTCTTCCTTAGTAGGAGGTCAACGGAGGCAGAGGTTAGGGACTTACCAAAGCTGTGAAGTCAAATACAGAAGACAGATGAAGACAGCAGTTTTTAAAAGCCGTAAATGCTTTGACATCACCCCCCACACACACACACACACACACTTTGAGAGCCACACAGCTGTATAGAGGAAGGAGTGTAGCATAGCTGTTGAGGACGAGTTGTCAAAAAGTTTCCACCTGGTGTCTATATTACGTGTGAACTTGGAGGAGACCAACATGTAAAATTAACTCTACGAAAAGCAGATTGTTATCCATGATGGGGGTAGGCCTCACCCACTCGAGGTGATGGGCTGAATGGAGCAGAAAGACCAGCCTCCTTGATCACGCTCGAATTCCCCTGGTAGGAATCTTCAGTTTTCTTCTATATTGTGAGAGGCTGTCCTGCTTGCTCATCTGTAGAGCCACATTGCAGATTTTACACTAGCCAATCTCCAAAATATTTATTTATTTATTTATTTATTTATTTATTTTATTTATTTATTTTTTGTTTTTGGTCTTTTTGAGACAGGGTCTCCCTGTAGCTCTGGCTGTCCTGGAACTCACTCTGTAGACCAGGCTGGCCTCGAACTCAGAGATCCGCGTGCCTCTGCCTCCCAAGTGCTAGGATTAAAGGTGTGCGCCACCACGCCCGGCATTTATTTATTTCTGTATGTGTATCAATGTACTGTCTGCATGCAAGTTTGTGCACCCGTGTCATGCAATGCCGCGGAGGTCAGAAGAGGGTGTCGGATTCCCCTGGAACTGGAGTTCTCCTGGAATTGGAGTTTCAGACGGTTCTCGGCCACCATGTGGGTGCTGGGGATCGAACCCGGGTCCTCTGTAAGAGTGGTCGGCACTCTTAACTGCTAGGCCATCTCTCCAGCCCCCAAAATATTATTATAAAATTTCACACACACACACACACACACACACACACACACAAACACGCACATGCACACCAACTAATATGTGGGGGAAGCCTGCCCACCTAGGAAAAGTCCAGCTACATGCGGCCATGCTAAGTCACCATGGACACAAATAATATCATTATCTGTGCACTCAGGAAAGTCATTAATGCTGAGCCCATTCACCAGGATGCTAGGCAGAGCCCTCATTGACAGGATCACCCCGCCCCACCCGAGTCCCCAAACCAATCAGAATACCAGCAAACAACTTATAAGCCACTAAGTTTGGGGTAGTTTTTTATAATAACCACCTAAAAACAGAAATAGCTGTTATTACCTGGTATTATATTTTAAAAAGAGACTGCAGCGGAGCCAGGATTGGAAAGAACTGATGGGTTTTACTTTTATGTTAGGCTCTTTCTTTGTTGTCTGCCTTAATTATACTGTGAAAATGCTAGAAATGTTAAATTTCAGAAATTTAGAAAAAGCTAACAGTACCAGCTCCGATGCTAAGCATTCTTCTTGGTGAGCGAGTCTATGGCTGCCCCAGTCAACAGAGGAGTGTTTAGCTTATACAACCCTCACAATAAACCCTAGAAGATGATATGTTATCCCTGTGTGGGGTTTTGCCTCGTGCTTTGTTTTGTTTTGTTTTGTTTTGAGATGGTGTTTCTCCTAAGCTGGCCTTAAACTCAGGATCAGTCCTCTTGCTCCAGCATCTGAATAGCTGGGATTATGGGCCTGTGGCACCACACTCAGTTTACTAGCCCTATTTCACAGATGGGAAAGTGAGGCACACAGAGGTTTAGTGACTCACCAAAGTTCATAGAGCAAGCAACAGATCCTAGATCCCAGTTAGGTGGTCTGGGTGCAGAACAAGAGTACTCAAACCGGCAGACTAGCTTGCCAATCACAAATCCATAGACAAGGGGCAATCTCAAGTTGCCATTCCCAGCAGCAGTCTCAGGGCATATGACGGACCGGGATATCACATGTCAAGCAGTGCTTGCTGCTCTACAGTACTGCCTACTATGTGCTGCTCTTCCATCCTGGGCTGAACAGTTCTCAAGGTCCAACCCCCTGCCTGTCACCAGGTGGCAGCAACTCTATTTCTGGGAATAGCACTGTGTGCACTGCAGGCAGGTCTAGACCCCTGTCTCCTATTCTGGACTCCATACCTTTATACATCCCCCATCTGCTGTAAACTCACAATTCCTCCACCAGGACCCTGCAGCCCATAGAAATACAATTATTATTTACTAGAGTTAAAGGATATTTGCCTTACTCTAAAGAAGCTGCTTCCAGCCTTCATGGTAGAGAAATTTTCACTGAATTCTGAGGGCAAAGAAGAGGAGTTATAAGATATAACTCCTACTGCACCTCAGTCTCTCAAGTGTTCACAATGAATCTCCATGGTGCAGCTATGCTGTGCACGTATACAACACAGCTCTCTCCCTAGAAGCTCCAAGAATGTTTTCCTGCCTTTCTATTGGTTCAGTTAATTACCATCTTCCTGAGGAATGACAGGAAGCCAATACCACTCCTGCTGTTGGGGAAGCCAATAAGGCCTCCATGGGCACAGTGTGTCTCACTCACCTCCCCAGCCCATCCTAAGATCCTCAAAAGCTCAGCCCACCAGGCATCCATAGAAGCACCTCCTCTAACTCCAAACTCAAGCACAGAACAGACACCTGTCCTGGCCACAAGCATCACAAGAAGAAAGCCTGGCACATATGTGGTACACATACATACACCTGCATAAAACATTCATACACATAAAAAAATAAAACTGGATGTGTGGTGCATGCTTTTAATTCCACCACTTGGGAGGCAGAGGTGGGTAGATCTCTGTGAGATTGAGGCCAGCCTGATCTCTCCATAGTAAATTCTGTGGCTACAGGGAGACTCTGTCTCAAAAGGACCAAATAAAATAAAATAAAATAAAATAAATAAATCTTTTTAAAAAAAGGAAAAAAGAAAAAGTGCACTGGACCATAAATCAAGCTGCAGAGAAAGTTCAATTGACGCTATTTCTAGAGAGGATATTAGAGCCAGAGTCAGTCGTACCATTATCTTCAGAATGAGAATTTAACCCTCCGAGAGACTCTCTCACAGATACCAATTACCAACTTAAAGATTTCATTAATGAATTCAGAGGTTATTCAGCTTTGCAGGTAGCAATGTAACAATTGGGTCCAGAAACCCAAAGGACAACCCCCACCCCCAGCTATTAAAGGAAGGAAAATTCTGTCCACGAGTATCATTCCCAAACCAAGCAATACATACTAGTAAAAGTCTCAAAAATGAACAAACATTGCCAGTGATGGAATGATTTATTTTTAATGAAACACACCCACAAGATTATGGTAGGACATCTAGGAGATTAAACTGAACATGGTGACACACACCTGTAATCCCAATACTTGGAAGGCAGAGGCCGGAGGATCAGGAATAGAAGACTGTCCTCAGCTATACAGTGAATTCAAGGCCAGCCTGGGCTACATGAGCTCCTCCAGACAGACACACATACACGGGGTACAGGGATTTGGGGATTACTGTGGAGGATGGTAAAGGAGACTAAAACAGTATTAAGATGCAGTGTTTAGAAACATTGGGAAAGTATTGGAATTATGACTTCATATGGACAGAGGACGGTGCCACTGCTGTATATCTGCCAGGACAAAACTCACACACACTACTGACAGAAGTCTTAACACTTTAGAAGTCTATTTGACCAGATCTAATCTGAACACTTCAGATTAGAATTCATAGTTCAGAATTTGTAACTCTATTCCTGAGTATGTATGCATCCATATACCTGTGTACATGTGTATACATGTATGTAGATTCAAAATCCTATTTGCCAGAGACAAAAATTAGAAACTGCTTAAATGTCCTTTTAATCTAAAATGGATTAACTGTGTATAGTCCCAGTGGAGTATTACACAGTCACTAACACAAACTGCCTCCTCAAACCTTTGCAATTTCTCCATCTAGACCCTTTCACCTCTCCTCCTCCTTGGAAGAGAAGACTGGCATATGAACTCATGAACTCACAGAACTGTTAGTGACCAAATGCTGGTGGTTTGGAAACTGTAGTTTCTTCCCAGCCAGTTTGGATAACTTTTTAAAAACTACTTTTAGGGGCTGGGCCTAGGACCTAGGACCTAGGTTGCCATAACTCAGTGAACTAGAATGATCCGTGGAGCGCCCCCCCCCCCAGGAGCTGAAAGCACCCTGTTTGTCTCTCTCTAGGTACTGGTTCTTCTTCATACCCACACGTTTTAATCTCCCAAGCAACTGCCCACATTTTGCTTCAGCTGCTACAACCCAGCATCTTGCCCCAAAACGAACAGTAAAAGAGCCAAAGCTGTCCACTTGTTTTCTCATTCAATCTCAATCCAAGGGCGGAGAAGGAAGACAGGGAGGGCAGGGAACCTCTAGTGGGGGGTGGGGAGGGTTTTTTTGGTGGGACCAATGAAAACCTCTGAGTTAACGTTGATGATTGCTAAAGTTTACGATTATACCCAAAGCCAATGAATTATGCACTTTAAAACGGTTTACAGATGTTAATGCATCTCAATTTTTTAAAATAAATTAAACGTGGAAATGCTCATCTTAGTAGAAAACGTTGAAAGAAATGAGAAACGAGTAAACAACTAAATACCACTTAAAAATCAAGTTGAAGAAACTCACCCTGAACTACAAACACACCAGGAGATGATCTAAGATTATTGATCTGGGGGAATCCGCCTTCCTGGTTAGCCCTGGGGCTCTCCGTCTGATTCAATGATTAATTAACAAGACCAGCCGACCCCCCAGAGTCCAGGTACCGGAAGCGAGCACTGGGGGATGCCACAGATGTTGTCAGCCTCAGTGGCTCGGCCTGCGCCAAGTTGCGGCACACAGCGCTGCTCCTGCTGGTGTGCGGGACCCACTAGGAAAGTTGCCCCGAAAGTTCCGCGGGGACCTCGGCAGGAATGAGCTCTCCAGGGCAGCGGCTTCGAGAGCGCACGCTCGCTGCGTGCCTGTGCGACCCAGCTCGCCCCTGGACGCTCTCGCCCGCCCTGGACCTAACACCGCAGGTTCGCACGAACTCAAGCTGTCCCTGTGGGTGGGGCGGTCCCCAAAGGCCACTGGGCCGCACCCCTCCCCCACGCCCCGGCCCTCCGACGCGAGCCAGGGCCACCTGCAGCTCCAGGACCAGGAAAAAGGGTCCCGATCGCCACTACTTCCTGCGGGGTACACCAGGGATCTTACCGAGAGACGCCTCGAAGAGGACACTCCAAACCACCCCGCCTCTCAGAAAAGCTGAAAGGCACCCGTGGGCCGGCGCGCCAGGCTCCAGGTCCCGAGGCGCCGCCCCCTCCAGCGCTGGCCACAGCCTGGGGCGCCGCGGTCTCTCTCCAAGACCTGCTACAATCCCGGGCGGCTACGCAGCCGAGACTACCCCCGCAGCGCAGCCCACCCGGAGCAGCCAAGGCTAACCCCCAAAGCCCCGGCCCCCGGGCTGATCCTCCCCAGGACAGTCCAGAGCCGAGTGGGGCAGGCACAGCACAGGGCAATCCCCGGCCGCTGCCTCCGCGCGTCCCTGGCGCGCGCCGAGAGTGCCGGGCTGGGTTTGGGGCAGGGCTGCAGCCGGGGCGCTCGCGATCCTCCCTGCGGGGGCGCAAGGGCGCAGCGAGGTCGCGGCGCCACTCACCTCCACGCGCGGCGGTAGCTTGCTGGCGCGGGGCGGGAGGCTGGCGGCGGGCGGGCGGCGAGGGGCGGGGCGGGGCGGCGAGGGGCGGGGCCCAGGGCAGCGCCAGAATCAAACCCACGGCGTGCCACGAGCGCGCATCCTCCAGCCTGCTGTGCAGAGTGGGAGCCCACCGCTGCAGCCTGGAGCCGCCGAGCGCCGGGACGCGCCGGCCGCCGCAGCCCTGCCGCCGATCGGATGGAGAAGCGGGCCGGGCGCCGGGCGCTCTTTGTACGGCGAGCCGGCCGCGGCGGGCCCAGTGCGCTTGCGCGCCTCGGGGACTCCGCGGGGCTCACCTCGGCGTCTCGGTTCCCGCCCGCCCGCAGCGACCCTCCAGGAGTGACCACCATCCTCCTGGGAGGGCGCGTGGTGCGTTGTCCACGAGAGGAACTGGCCGCACGAGGTGCGGACTAACATCCCTCTAGCGCCTTTGTGCCACGGAGCTAAGAAGTTGTTTTGTGGACCTCCTGGGAGAGGGAAACCTGAGCATGCGGAGCTCTCGCTCCCCGCAATTCCTGGGGAGGCTGGAAACCTTCGGACCACCTGGATGCCGCAGGCTCCTCTGGGCGCGCCGGTACTCAGTCACCAAGTCTGGAAGGGTGCAGGTGTCCCAGGACTCAGGGCCTGGCTCCCGAGCGTGGGACCCAAGTAAGAAGTCATTTGCCCCTAAAACGCCCAATTTAGAACAAGGGCAGTAGATTTAAGAGAGAGGAGAGGGTCTGAGGGTCGAATGTTCTTTCAAGTTGAAGGTGGCTACCGACAGGAAGACGGACTATGAGAGCACGTGTGGAGTGTAATGACCCAGACCTGTAATCCCAGCACTCAGGAGGGGGAGCCAGGAGAATTAGGAGTTCAAAGTCATCTTGTGCTGCAAGGCAAATGCCAGGGCAGCATGCCAGCGGTTGAAAAACTGACTTGTCTTGGTGGGAGCGTGCCTTACCCACAATGCATCATCTTTCTGTAACTGATTAGAGAAGAATCAGCAGTTAGCGGAAAGGCTCACCCCTGGAAAGAAGAGGCAGTGAGTGAATGTATCAAGCTTCCTTCCAGACCACCGCCAAGCACACCTGAAAATTCTTGGAACTGATGGCCCCTTTTCTCAGCTCTTCGCGGCTCCTGGGTGACAGCAAACAAACTTGCCTCCTCCGGGTGGCCTTTTCTTCTTTGGGAAAATGCCACCGTGGTCTTAAAAGGATAAATATTGCCCAGCGTAGCAACGGGGGGGGGGGTGTTCCGTATTTTTCCGAGTGTCTTCAACTGGCAGCTAGACTAGCTAAATCCCTGAGTTCTGGGTTCAGGAAGACACTGGAAACCCATCCCCAAAGACACCCGACTTAACTTCTGACCTCCATAAGCATGGGCATCCGCACACACATGAACATACATATACATGAACTCCACACGGATTAAAAAACTTTTTAAAATGCCCTCTACCCTCAGAATTCCAAGCTTTGAGCTCTTATTTCTCCCCTTCTATAGTCAGCAAACATTCATTTCATAAACTGCCAAAAGTTGGCAAATGTGATCAATAAAAAAATGGCAGAATTCAAAATTTCAGGTTTAGACGTTTCTAAAATTAAAACTAATTCACACAGTGTTGAGTTTACTTTTACTATGCATAGTTGAGTGTTTTTTTGTTTTGTTTTGTTTTGTTTTGTTTTTTTAGTATATTCACAAAGTTACCAACCATCACCACTAATTCCAGAGCAGTTTCATCATCTGCAGAAGAAAGCCCGGAGCAGACAGCAGCCGGCTTGTTTCCCCACCCCTCACCCCCACCTCCACCCTCCCCTCCTTCGGCACTTCACCCCACTCTCATGTAGGAACCCTTTACCCATTTCCTTTCTGTCTCTAGGGTTGCCTCCTCTGGGCTTTTCCTATGAATAGAAGCACAGTAATATGTAGGCTTTTAAAGGAAAGGTGTTTCTTTCACTTCACGTGATATTACAAAGTCCACCATGCCTGCTTCTAGGGGAATGGTCCTTTGTCTCCCGCCCCAGCTCACTAACAGTGGGATAGTACTGGGAAAGGATCACAAGAACAACAAGCTGTTGAACCAAAGAGTTTACTAAGTGAGAGACATTTCTTGGAAGCAACATAGATTTATGGAAGCAATGCCCTTGGATTTATATAATAATAATGATTTTCACAAATTTCCCTCCTAATCCCATCAATTACTCTGTGTATGAATACCTGTGTGTGTGAATGCTGAATCACACAGTAGTCCCTTACTAGGAATAGGTTTGCTTGGCTGAAGTATAGGAAAGAAAAGTTATTTTGCTCAGTGGGTGAGCGCTTATCCTTAGCTATAAAACAAACCCATAAAGAGCTTCTGAATACAGAATAACCTGTCTCATTTAACTTTCTTTTGGGTCTCAAGTGCCTTGATATCGTCCCTCTGATTTGGGGGAAAGACAAGTGGGGTTCTGGTGAATCTGGGATTGGAGATTGGCGGGCGACAGCTGTGTTGAGATTACTCAACCAGTGCTTGGATTGTTTGAGCAGAAGTAGTCCTGGGCAATGGAACTTTGGGGGTTTTTAAAAAGATTTATTTTTACTTTTAAGTTATGTCTATGTGTTTGTGCACCTAAGTTCAGGTGCCCTCAGGGGGACAGAGGTGTCCTATCCTCCTGGACCTAGAGTTATAAGCAGTTACCCACGAGCCAACCCAATTAAGTGCAGCCATCATTCTTAACTACTGAGCCTTCTCTCCAGGCCAAGAACTCTAGGGGATCTTAAGTGATCTGTGATCACTTGTTTTGTGGTGGATGAACTTTCTCATAATGGTGGAATTCCTTTCACATCTGCCAGCATTGCTTCAATTCTGTGTTTAGGATTTTGTTTTGTTTTCTGAGACAGGGTCTTACTCTGTAGCCCAGGCTATCCTCATAGTCTCAGAGATCTTTACAGAGATGAGCTCCTTTTAATGCTGTTTTGAAACATTTAGTTTAATCTTGCAGGAACCAGAGTGTTTATCCTTTTTTTCTCAACTTTTATGTACACACAGTGTCTGAATTCTCGGCAACTTGGTCTGTTCCAGCTGACTCAGTTTCCGTATATCTTGTAAAGCAGAGTCTACACAGCATTCCCAACCCTGTATAAGCAGTGCCTACTGTAATAGGGCAGGAATGCTGCAGCCACCTGCTGTCAGTGTTGCAGAGAGCACAGTGCTGCAGGTATCCCTGGCCGGGGCCATGGGACAGAGATCACCTTCCCCCAAGCTGTTCAACAGTTTAGGAAATTGTGTCTTGCAGTTTTTTTTTTTTTTTTTTT
>VZQC01012337.1:120214-157268 GCA_009823505.1 Rhizomys pruinosus
TTTCTAGGAGTTTTCTGGTGGAGTTTTTAGCATCCCTTAAGTAAACAATCATATCATCAGCAAATAGGGATAGCTTGACTTCCTCTTTTCCAATTAGTACTCCTTTAATTTCCTTTTCTTGCCTTATTGCTCTAGCAAGTTTTTCAAGCTCTATATTGAAGAGGAGTGGTGACAGGGGGCATCTTTGCCGAGTTCCTATCTTTAAAGGGAATGTTTCTGTCGTTTTCCCATTTAGGATGATATTGGCTGTGGGTTTCCTGTATATGGCTTTGATTACATTGAGGAATGATACCTCCAATCCAATTCCCTCTAGGACTTTAAGCACGAAGGGATGCTGGATGTTGTCAAAGGCTTTTTCAGCATCAATTGAGATGATGGTGTGGTCTTTGTCTTTCATTCCATTTATGTGTTTGATGATGTTTATTGATTTTCGTATGTTGAACCATCCCTGCATCTCTGGTATGAATCCAACTTGGTCATGATGGATGATATTCTTTTTTTTTTTATTAATTTTTTTTCTGTATGTGTATGAATGTACTGTCTGCATGCAAGTCTGTGCACCCATGTCATGCAATGCCACGGAGTTCAGAAGAGGGTCTCGTATTCCCCTGGAACTGGAGTTCTCCTGGAATTGGAGCTTCAGACGGTTCTCAGCCGCCATGTGGGTGCTGGGGATCGAACCCGGGTCCTCTGCAAGAGCGGTCGGCGCTCTTAACTGCTAGGCCTTCTCTCCAGCCCGATGGATGATATTCTTGATGTGGATCTGTATGTGATTTGCCAGTATCCTGTTTAGAATTTTGGCATCTGTGTTTATCAGGGAGATGGGTCTATAATGCTCCTTTTTAGTTGTATCTTTGCCTGGTTTTGGTAATAGAGTGATGCTGGCTTCATAGAAGGAATTTGGGTGAATTCCCTCTGATTGTATCCTTCTAATTTTTTTTGTTAATTTTATTTATTTCTGTATGTGTATGAATGTACTGTCTGCATGCAAGTTTGTGCACCCGTGTCATGCAATGCCGCGGAGGTCAGAAGAGGGTGTCGGATTCCCCTGGAACTGGAGTTCTCCTGGAATTGGAGTTTCAGACGATTCTCGGCCGCCATGTGGATGCTGGGGATCGAACCCGGGTCCTCTGCAAGAGCGGTCAGCGCTCTTAACCGCTAGGCCATCTCTCCGGCCCCAGGATTATCTTTTTTAAATAGCTGAGTTAAAATATCTTCTATTTTTTAATTTTCTGATAAATCAGCTTCATTTCTTTGTTTCCACACTGCTGTTTCCATATGTCAAATATCAGGTTTGATTTGTTTCTTTTTGTTTTGTGTTATGTGTGTAATGTACATAATGCATGTGTGGGCCCGTGGAGGCACTTGGAGGCCAGAGGTGGATGTCAGGTGTCTTCCTCAATCACCGTCTACCTTATTTTCCTAGACATGTCTTTCACTGGGGTTACATATGTCCACCCCATGCCCCACTTTTGTACATACATTTACTGGGGAATGCACCCAGGTCCTTGTGCTTGTGCTTGCTCAGCCTGTACTTTCTTGACTGAGCTATCTTTCCTGCCCCTTAGATTCCAGTTTTGAACAAACATACTGTCATTATTGTTGTTTTCTGCAGTTGAACAATGAATTAATATGAAGTTCATGTTATCTTTACAAATGTCTCCACCAGGTGGTAAGGCTCAGCTGACCTGAGTTTGAACCTGGGATTCAGATGGGATAAGTAAAGCACCAACTCCCACAAGTTGTCTCCACGCATGCACTGTGACACACACACACACACACACACACACACACACACACACAGAAAAAATAAGTGTAAAAAAAATTGAAATGTCTCTAGCATTTCAATGAGTCTAGCAGAGCCTTGGGACTGAGGTGTTCTGCAATTGAGAATTGAGTGTCTCATCCAGGCCCAGAAGGGAACATGCAGCAAGGAAGTAGTAAGTCAGGAGGGAGTGAAAAGGACAGGCACCAAGCAGGATCACCAGCGCCAAACCAAGAACTTGAGGTGGAATTAGGACAGGCGCTAGGAGTGATTTCCTTCTTTAAACTCTTCTTCATTTCACTTTCTTTTTTCAGATGGAGTACCCCTATGCAGTGTAGCCTGGCCTCAGCCTCCTGAGTGCTAGGATTACAAGGGTGCTGTACTGGCTCTCCTATCACTTTAAAGGAAAAGTTATATACCACATTTCCAATAGGAAGGATTTTGTGTATAGAAATGGTCTTGGATCAGTCTGGAGTCTTCATAGGGAAAAGGTAATCTGGGGCAGGGGTGTGGACTCTGATCCACCAGGAACCACCATCTGCAGGTTCTTTTCCAATGGAAAAACCCCTGGGGCTCTAGAACTAGAGCTAGATGGTCCTTTACCCATGCCCAAGATCTTCTTACTATTAAGGATGCTTCTTTCTAAACAATATTTGGTAATATTATAAAACTCAAGGTAAGCTTGATGGCACACACTTGTAATCCCAGCACCTAAAGGGTAGAGGTAGGAGGATGGCTGCACGCCCGCGGCCAACAGAAGCAGCTACAGACTGACAACTTGTCACAATTCTTTTTTTTTTTTTTTGACCAAAGGTCTCTAAGTCCTAAGTTGGAAGAGTCACCCCTGCCTGTGCCCCCGTGGTTTCCTCCCAGAATAAGGCTCCGGCTGCCTCATTTGAAGAAAGCTGTGATCTGCTTCAGAGCCGGCCAGCTCCGTTCCCTCCAGTGTGCCAGAGATCTGAACTCAGATTTCACTAGCAGATCTCTGTAAGTTTAAGGCCAGCCTGGTCTACATAGTGAGTTCCAGGCCAGCTGGGGTTACAGGGAGATCCTGTCTCAAAAAGATGGAAAAGCAAACAAACCAACCTAGTCAGGTTCCTGGTTTGTTAGAAAACGAGTAAGGTGATCATGACTTAAATATGGAACGAAAGAGACCAAATTTACAGCTCCTGCTTCCTAGAAACCAGTGTTTGAAAAATAAAGAACACATTGACTCATTTGCTGAAAAATAAGTCAGAGGTTATTTGCAGTAAACTGAAAGCTACTCAAGTTTTGTATGTTGCTAAAGGATATAATACTAGTTCAGGACAGTCATGCTAAGAGTGAACTTTAGGCATCACTATAATCATATCATTGTGGCTGCTATCAAATATTTATAGTACATTCAAAAGCTGCGTGACAATGCCAGAATCCTAAGTAGAGGGATTATGTGTACAACCTTGTTCCTGTACATCCACTATTTAGAATACATATTTACCAAATGCTCACCGAGAATATGTTCTGCCTAGGTTGCTGACTAGGCTTTACAAAGGACACAAAGATAAATAATCCCAAGAAACTTTGTCTTTTAGGAGTATTGATATACACATGTTTGACTATGTATCTGTGTATGTGCACATATATGTAATAAAGAGTTTAGCTGGAAAGACATAAAAGGTTATAAGTAAGACAAGAATATAATTTTATTTTAATTTATTTATTGGGGGGAAGTCTTTTTGAGACAGTATCCCCCAATAGCCCCAGCTGGCCTGGACCTCACTATGTAGACCAGGCTGGCCTTGAACTCACAGATATCCACCTGCCTCTGCCTCCTGAGTGCTGAGATTAAAGATCTGTGCTACCACACCCATCAAGAATATAATTTTAATAGTTGATAACATTCATGGAGAGTTACTTCTGCACTTGGCACTGTCCTAGAGAATTCTCTGGGCCAGTTTATCTTTTCTGTCAGGTCTTCATGAATATTATCTAGATTTTTGTGGGAAAGAAGACAGGGACTTGGGGAGGCTTCCCTCTCTTCAGGAAGCCATGAAGCTAAGTAGGGGCAGGATTCAAACTGAGGTTGTTAGAGAACAGAGAGGATCCCTGTTCACTGTCAGCTGGGACAGTGTGCTCTGAGTCGTTGTTCTATCTTTTTGTGTTTGATTTTGTTGGTGATAACGCTGTACTGAGTCCTTGTCACTGACGTTGCCCTCCCCTTACCAAGGAAGCCCTGACCCTGTGATCTTTTGATTTTGACCTCACAGCATCATTCTCTGACCCAGTGGTTTTCAAACAACTCAGCCTTCTTTTGAAACTCCAAGCCTTTTCATCAAACAAACTTTTAGTGGGAGATAAAATGAAGGTTCTCTGTGGCTGAATAGGGGCAGGGGTGGGAGCAAACTTCATGGGAGCTGGGGGTTGGGGGGAGCCACACATTCAACTGAGGATTATCGTGGCTGAAATCTAATGAGGAATGCTGTTGCTAATTGAACCTTCGTGTCACTGAGGGAGCATTCAACTCCCTACCCTCTGTCAGTTCCACACACTGATGGGCATAGCCCTGAATGAAGGCTTAGTAGTCATGTTTAATGCTCCCTGCTTTATTTTGTATATCACCCATCGATAAAGATTTTTTCTTTTTGCAATGCTGAGAATTAAACTGAAGGCTTTGACCCTGCCCCTGAGCTACACCTCATCCCAAGAATATATATTATATATAATATATAAGTATATATATATATATATATATAGCTTTAAAAGTAGACTTTTAAAAAAATTGATTGCTTCTGTTCATGTAAAGTCACAAAGAACAGACAAGCCTCCAAGTGGGAGATTAGGCTGGCAATGTATGTACCTGGGAACTCACAGCCAGGAATATCTTTCAAGTGTTGAAGATGAGGCGCTTACCTGAGGGCCCAGAAACCTTGTCAGGAAGGTGAACAAAGTCAAAGGTGGAGCAGCAGAACCCGGGAATCTGAGGAAACCCTGTTGGAAGAACGACAGCTTTCCGTTCCAAGGATCTGGTTTCGTAAGAGCCTTTTCACGAGAGCTGCATTCAGAGGAGACCTGGTATGTGTAACATAGGGCTGAATCGCAACAAAGAGGGACTAAGTCATCTTTTCTCTTGCAGCCACGATTGTCAGCTCTGACAAAGCACAGCCAGAGGAGGGGCTAGGGACAATGACTTCAGTTCAGAGGTACCCTCTCTGAAATTCTACTTTGACACTCAGAGCTAAGGGAGTTATTTATAGGATCTTTCCAAGGCCCTATTGTCTACTGGGGCTCCTGTATTTCTCTAGGAAACACACACAGTTCTATGAAGCTGTTCTTACTATCTAAACAAATAAATTCACCCAGCTGCTTTCACAGCCTTGGTCATCTGGAAGGTCATTCACTTATCTAACCTTGGTGTGTATTCAATATTTGTTCATAGCCTGTGTACTTTAGGAGCTCTTGTCCCTCTATGTTGCTTTTTATGTATCCAAGAGACCTAGTGTACTGAACTCTCAGTACATTGGCCAGTTAATTTGTATCATTTTGATCACAACAGTTATTATGTTAAAAAGCTGGAAATAATCCACTATCCTACCATAGGGATTGTTTGTTTGAGATGGTGTTAGATAGCAAAGGGGTGGAGGTTTTATCCTTTTTTTTTTTTTTTTNTTTTTTTTGGTATTTTTGAGACAGAGTCTCTTTTAGTACCAGCTGTCCTGGAGCTCTCTCCATAGACCAGGCTGGCCTTGAACCCACAGAGATCCACCTACCTCTGCCTCCTGAGTGCTGGGATTAAAGGCGTGTGCCACCACACCTGGCATGGCGTGGAGGTTATACAGCCAATATAAACGCTAAGAAGCCTGCACTCTGTACCAGTCAGCTTTGTAATACTGTGGTACAGTGCCTGAGAAGACTCAACATTAGTGCTAGAGAGATGGCTCAGAGAGTAAAGTGCATGCCGTGCAAGTGTGAGGACCAGAGTTTGAATTGCCAGCACCCACGTAAAAAGTTGAGTGTACAGCATGCATTTTTAACGCTCCTGCTAGGCATGCAGAGGCAGGCAGATTCCTGAAGCTCACTGGCTAGCCATTCTAGCTGAATCAGTGAGCTCCAGGTTCAGGGAGAGAGTCTGTCTAAAAATTCAAGTGGAGCCAGGCATGGTAGCACATGCTTTTAATCCCAATACTTGGGAGGCAGAGGCTAGCAGATCTCTGTGAGAGCAAGGCCATCCTGGTTTACTTAGGGAGTTCCAGACCAGATAGATAGGGGCCACAGGGAAAGTCTGTCTCAGAAAGACTGAAAACAAACAAAAACAAAAGCAAAAACAAAGATCAAAATTCAAGTGGAGCGTGCTTGAAGAAAACACCCCGTGTTGACCTTTGACTTCAGCATGCACACAAAGCAGCATGTACAAATGGACAGACATACCACATATTTGCATGCACATGAAAGAACAAGCAACTTCAAGGAGGAAGTATCTATTTTGGCTCACGTTTCAGAGGTGTCAGCCTGTGACCATTGTTTCTGGGCTATGGTGAGGCAGAGCATCAGGGCGGGGAGCAGGTAGATGAGCAAAGCTCCTAGAATCATGATGGACAGGAAGCAGAGAACACCCCCCCCAATGGCCTACGTCCTCCTACAAGGCCCTGCCTCCTAAAGTTCCTATCCTTTCCTAGTAGCACCAGCAGCTAAGGGTCAAGCCTTCAGCATGTTCACCTTTGGAGGAACATTCCAAATAAAAGCTATGTGACAGACTCCATTGGTACATATAACATTGCTTTTTTTTCTCTCCACCACTGGGATTGGTAGGTTTTTAATGTGTGTTCTAAGGACTGAGCTGAGATCCTTCTGAATGTATAGGAAGTACTAACTTAGCTGACTCCCTAACCCCATTTGAAATAGTTCTAAGGGAGAGAAAAATCAGATCTGAAATAGTATAGACACTGATAACTACATAGAAACCAAAGGATTGTAAATTAGAAAGGATCAACAGCGAGACAGACCAAAAATAATAGAAATAGATTTAAGTCCAGAAACTTCTTTATATTTCAAAGTTAATTAAAGGCCAGCAAGATGACTCAGCAAGCAAAGGCACTTGGCTGTCGGAACCTGGTCAAGCTCTGGGACCCACACGGTAGAAAGAGAGAACTGACTCCTACAAGTTGTCCTCTGACCTCCACATGCCTGTCAGGGCACACACATGTGCACACACCACACATGCACGTGCATACAATATGTAACAGTTTTTAATGTTAATTAAACAAATATACATAATCTATTGGCACAGAAATAACTTATTCCAAAACTTAACAGGTTCATACAAACATACATCATCTCCCAGGGTTGGTTCCTGGGATCAAAAATCTCAGCTTCCCAAATGAATGGTTCTCACTTAGGATTTCTCATGATGCTTCACTTCTGTCATCTGGAGGCTTGACCAGCGCTAACAGATTGGTAAGGTTTTTTGTTTTTTTTTTAAAGGGGTGGCTCTAGAGGACTGGGAATGTAACTCAGTGGTAGAGCACCTGGCTAGCATGTGTGAGGCCCTGAGTTCAATTCCTTGCATGGAATACAAAACAAAACAATAAAAAAGGGGCTCTTACACAGTGGTTAAAGGCTTATCAAGGGGGCATTTCCATAGGGGCCTTCCCATGGGCTATTCATAGTGTGACATTAGCTTCATAATGTGGGTTAAGCATTTTTAGGCAACTCTCAACACTAGAGGAGGCATCCCTGGGTGTCCTCCTTTATGGGGATGGAACTTGAAGCTTAGACAGGTAAGTGACCCAACTGTGGATACACACCCAGTAAGGAAGGAAATCGGTACTGGAACTCAGAGTTGTTCATTTAAGTGTACAGGTCATGGCTAACCATACTGAAACCCTCTAAACATAGATTTTGAAATAATCTTTCAGCTGATAGAGGTTTTGCAATCTGAGAACCATCATTCCAGATAAGTAGTTTGAGATTTCCCTACAGCCATAGACTAAATAAACTAAGACTCAAACTGAAAGTTAGACTCACAGAGTCCTTTACCCATAAATATGACCATGGTAATTATCTGTGTCTCTCCCTCTTCGTCCTTTTCTTCTCTCCAGCCACATCAGGGCCCACCTAGTTAGTTCTAGAATGTTCCAGGCATGCTCAGGGCACGTAGGTGCCTTAGGTCATTTGTGACTGTTCCCCTCCTTTCCCTCAGGTCAGCATGTTCTTCCCTTCCTCTCCTGTCCTTAACTGCCACCTTCCCAGATGGTCCCACTTTCGCCATGAAAATCGCCAGTCCAGGTGTTTCTTCTCTTCTCTCTCCATAGCACTTACCACTGTGTAGAAAATAATTCGTTTAGAATGTTTGCATCCAACTATACCAGAATGGAGGGGCTACGAGGGCAGAGGCTTGGGTCTGTTTTCTTCCCTGACAGTCTCTAGTAGGTAAAACAGTGTCCCATACATGAGACACATTCAGCAATAAATATATGTTGAATAAGCCACAAATTAACCATAAGGGATAACAGTTTGCTCTGAACTTGTCACTTTATTTTCTAGCTCTCTCTCTCTCTCTCTCTTTCTTTGGTATTTTTGAGAAAGGGTCTCCCTTGGAGCTCGGAGCTTGGAGCTCGCTAAGTAGACTAGGCTGGCCTTGAACTTACAGAGATCTGCCTGCCTCTGCCTCCCAAAGTGCTGGGATTAAAGGCGTGGGCCAGCACACCCGGCTACTTAGTTTCCTTTTAATAATCGCATGCTCACTGCTGTGTCTTTCTTCTTTTTCAACTAGAACATGTGTATTCAAAGTGTTCAGGACTGGTATGGTAGGGCACACCTTTAGTCCCAGCACTCCAACTAGGGAGGTGGAGGAAGGAGTATCTCTGAGAGACAGAGGCAAGCCTGGTCTACATAGTGAAATTTCAGGCCAGCTGGGGCTACAGGGAGGCCCATCTCAAAACAAAACAAAACAAAAAACAAAAACAAAAATAGAAAACAAATTGTTTAGAAATCATCTAAGACCTAGAAACAGAAGATGCTTTCAGCCCAAAGAGAGATAAGCCAGATTTGAACTGAAGTATTTCCACTCTCCAGATAATGGTCCATCCCTCTGTACAGTGGCCCTATAAAACTGAGCAAATATTTATCTTTGACATCAGAAGGAGTCAGCTAACCAAATGACATTTTTTAATGAATGAAATGAAAGACTTCCTTCTCTTATCTAGTCTGGATAATCTATTAAATTTTACTATGGGTTTATCCCAGACATAGAAGCATTGTTTGCTAGAAGGTCAGCACTCATTGTATCTTTGCTCGGCTCTTTGTAGACTGCAACTACAATCTTGGTTATTTCTCTGTGCCAGTATTTGACAGTGTGATAAAGGTCTCATTGACACTGCTAGTAAGATCAGTTATAGTAATAATACCTGAAGTTCATTGTGCGCTGCGTGCTGAGCCATGCCTGTGTTCTCTCTAATGTGTTCACCAGTTTTACAGGGTCCATATTACAGTTATGCAACCCAGTGAATTAAGCAATTTGCTCAGCTCACGTAGTCAGGACTGAGACTTGAACCTAGATCATCTAAATCTCAGCCAGTTACAAGGTGCCACTCTGTGGCTCCAGCCATCAGCCTTGTCTGTCTTTCTTTATACAAGCAGCAACAACTAAAGATTGCCTGTAATGTACTGATACTGAAAAAGTTATTGTTTATCTGAAATCAAACTTAACTGGCTGTCCTGTGTCTTTGTTTGCTAAATCTGACAATTGTTTATGAAGACTTGCTGGAGGTTTTGGATTTTTTTTTTTTTTCTTCTATTCTTTTTTTTTTTTTTTTTTGGTATTTTTGAGACAGAGTCTCCCTGTAGCCTCAGCTGTCCTGGCAGTTGCTTTGTAGACCAGGATGGCCTTGAAATCACAGCGATCCTTCTGCCTCTGCTTCCCAAGTGCTGGGATTAAAGGCGTGCAACACCACCTCTGGCTAGTAAACTTTTTTTTTTTAAACAGGTCTCACTATGTAGCCCTGGCTAGCCTAGAACTCAATATGTAGACCAGGCTAGCCTCTGACTCACAGGGATCTGCCTGCCTCTGCCTCCCAAATTCTCATATATCTTCAAGGAAAGTACACTTTTTGTTAGTAAAATACACATTTCATGAGGATTTTAAAAGATAAAACTAGGAAGGGATCCTGATGACTAGGCCCTAGCCTCTGGTGGGCAGCAGAGGATTTGGGAAGCCCAACCCTAGCCCAACTCCTTCACTGGGATCTCAGCAGACATGCCAGGTGTTGTTTGACTCGTTCCACCCCTGACTCCTGCAGTCTACGCTCCACCCCTCTGCGTGTTCATGCTGTTGTTTCCACAGTTAGTTATCACCCACCTTTTGTTCAGTCATCTCGGGGTCTATTGATGATGCACAGGTTTGGGCATTAGAACTTAGAGAAAGTTCTCTTGCCCTTGGATCCAAATTCATCTAAAGACCTAGTACGAATGCCACATAACAAGTATGTGTGAGGACTTTGCAAGAGCACCCTTCCCGTTTCTTCATCCTGACCATACCCCATATCTAGCTTGTATGTATTCCTAGCCTAGATTATACGTATATCCATCAGCTAAGTTTTCTTTTTTTGGGGGGGGGGATCAGCTAAGTTTTCTAAAAGACTACTTTCCTCCATCATTCTACACATAAATAAAAGACTTCCATGGCACTGCCTTAAAAATAACAGGACTTATTCACCTGAAAATCCCCTTTCACCCACATGGCTTAAGGGAGGATCAACTTGGACAATGTTTGTGAAAATAACTTGAAGAATGAAGGATGTTACATTCACATAGCATTTCAGAGCTTTGCAGCACCTCATGTGTCTCAATTGATTTCAAGAAATCAGAGAAGTCAGATATATGTGACTTTTAGTACCTGTATATTTTGTTCTTGAAAAGAGGGCTATTAATCTCTAGCTCCTCCTCCTCCTCATCCTCCTCCTCCTCCTCCTCTTCCTCCTCCTTTCCTCCTCCTCCTCCTCCTCTTCTTCTTTATCCAAAATGTAAAATTTCACAGTAAGTTATATAAATATCATCATACCCCATTAAACATCCATTCAAATTGATAAGGTGAATCATCTTGTTCTTCATCCTAAATAGGGTTAAATATAGGGACTTTTGTCATAATTTGACTTCCTTTGTGCTATCTGTTCAGAATGACATTGTCAAATCAGCTATATGAAAATTATATGAAAATTGAAGGTTCTTAAAATATGGAACATAGCTGAGAGTTTTGTTTGCTTTTAATTTTTATATTGAAAAAATGAAAGTTTGTAGGAAATTTCAGAAAAAGGCAGTCCCTTTGGGGGAGAGGCCAGGCTCTGATCAAAAGCTGATTTTTGTTTCTAAGAGGCAGTGTGGCTAAGACCTGCCTCTCTGCAGCCAGTGTGCCAATGTTACATTAGAGAGTTGATAGCCTCTAACGACCACAGTTTCCTCATCTGTAAAGTGGGAGCGCAAATAATGCCAGCCCCACAGCATGGCTGCAAAAATGAATTGATATTTGCAAAATTCTTTGTATGGGGTCTGGCCCATAATAAACATCTCATAAGAGGTAATGGTGATAACAAGGATGACAATTTCAGGAGGAAGACAGAATCAAATTCAGGGTTACAAGTGAACAAATGACTTATCTAGCTTCTCTTATGTATTCTAGCCAGGGAATCATCTCTACAGAATCCTCACTGGTAAAATGGTCTCTATGGTCATGTATAAATAATTCTATAATAACAACAGATCAGGAGATGGGACTTCCTGTCTAAATATCCAATTAATAAACATTCAACTCTAGTCCTTGAACTCTGGTCAATGATATTTTGGAGTCAGTTGAGATTCTTCCCATTATAAGACAGTCCTGGCCATAGTGGAACAAAGGGGAACTTGTAGTCATCTAGAACTAGAAGGCCGGGGTCTGCCTGCCCCAGCCTCACTAGTGGCCTCCAGAATCTTTCTCTCCATCTCTTGATTCTACCTTCTTCAGGTTTTACTACATTCTGAGTAAAGGCTCCTATCTCTTGTCATCAGAGATTGCAAACAGACCCAGGCACAAGAAGTGTGGATCTCCCCCAACAGCTTGGTTAAGTCTCTTTGTGACTATGAATGGACTAAAGAGAGGGTTTTTTTTTTTTTAAGATGATAAAGATGTTTTAAAACTAGATTGTTATGATGGGTATTCTATAAATTTACTAAAAAATGTTGCCTTAGTTAGTTGGTTCAACTAACACGTTTTGAAATCTTTGACGGCAGAAAGTGCTGTGCATTTCCTGAGCATTGCTTCAGGTTTTGGAGTTGATCTTTTCTGGGCTAGTGCTCCAGGTTATAATACTCCTGTGCTGCTGGGTGGTGGCAGGAAGTGGCCACTCCATGTCAGCCACCAGATCATGAGGGACTCAACAGACCCCACAGTGCTGGGTTACTAGGCTATAAGCTTTCCATAGGCTAGGTATACTCAGTGCATTTTCTTTTTTTTTTTAAATTTTATTTATTTCTGTATGTGTGTGAATGTACTGTCTGCATGCAGGTCTGTGCACCCGTGTCGTGCAATGCCGCGGAGGTCAGAAAAGGGTCTCGGATTCCCCTGGAACTGGAGCTCTCCTGGAACTGGAGTTACAGACGGTTCTCAGCCGCCATGTGGGTGCTGGGGATCGAACCCAGGTCCTCTGCAAGAGCAGTCGGTGCTCTTAACCACTAGGCTATCTCTCCAGCCCTTCAGTGCATTTTCAACCTAGGATATTTTCTTTCTTTTCTATCTTTAAAAATATTGTATTTATGGCATAGACACATATGTTTGGATGATATGTTAATTCATGAATTACATTTTTACTCCCTGATAAATATAACCTACCATAACTATTAGTGCTGCTTAAATACCTATATATCTAATTGCTTGTGCTTCATTAGTAGGATCGAAAGGTTACTCCTGAACAAACTGTCAGCCCATGAAAGGAAACAGCCAGAATTGACCAGAATCCAAATCAACAGCTCCAGAGAGAGAGGACAGTTTTACTTCTCATCCACCTGTGCCCCTTTTCTAAGCCTAGGGAACAATCTGCGGAAGAGGGGGCGTGGTAGAATGTAAAGGCTGCGATTGGGGTGAACGGTGAAACTACAGCGATGTAGTCTGGACACTCATTTGATCAACTTGATTGAACAAACAACCTGTCAACCTCCACTGAATGGTGGGACTGTGGGGGTTTGGGCACAACAGTCTATAGATTGGTTTTGCACGAAGGATGCTTATACTCATGGATTATCACTTATAGCTACAAAACGAAAAAAAAAAAAAAACCCATGAAAGATGCAGGACAGTTATGGCAGAATACATGATCTGGGATGGGGTGGGGGTGGGGGGGAAGGGAAAGGGAAATATGCCTGATCTGAATTGGAAAATGATGTATAAAATGCACAAACCATCAATAAAAATTAAATAAAAAAAAAAAAAAAGAAAAGGAGAACAAAGAAAAAAAAAATATTGTATTTATGGGGCTGGAGAGATGGCCTAGTGGTTAAGAGTGCCGACTGCTCTTGCAGAGGACCTGGGTTCGATCCCCAGCACCCACATGGCGGTTGAAAACCGTCTTTAGCTCCAGTTCCAGGGGAATCCGACACCCTCTTCTGACAAGACATGGGTGCACAAACCTACATGCAGACAGTACATTCATACGCATACGAAAATAAATTTTAAAAAATTAAAAAATATATTTATTATTTTTAATCGAATTTTTGTGTGTTGCATACAGAACATCTTAATCATGCAGAACACCTGCCAATATAACCCAGGATATTTTCAACTTACAACAGGTGTACAGGGATGGAAAGGCTTCAGGAAGCATCTGTATTTCGAATGGGTACATTTTATGGTGTGTAAATAACACTTCCCCAGAACCCTTTGAAGAGTTTCCTTGTATCTTTGGCTCTGATGGAGTCACATGCCCATTTCTGTACCTATCACTGGGCCAGAAGAATGTGATATGATGTTTGGCCAAACAACATGACTGCAGCCTTTCCTAGAAGGCAGGATAACACCAGTTTCCTCCAAATGTTTTAAAATATGCTGACTGGGAGTGGGAAGCAGGTAGCTCTCAGTTTGAAACTGGTTGAAGAGATGCTTCTTTTAAGGCCTTAGGACCACAGCTGACCTTGGACTAGTCCAGGGCTCCAGGGCTTCTTTGAATTCATACCTGGGTCTGCTGAAGGCCAAATCACAGACACGGTGCTGTCACGGGAGGCCCAAGTTTTGTTTTTCTTGCCCTCTATATGGCAGATGTCAAAGCAAAGCAGAGTGAAAGCAGGCTAAGCTGCGTGCTGAATTCCCAGTCTTGGAAAGATTAAGAGTCACAATTCTGAGATTAGTTGAATCTGAGAGATGCCTAGTGCTCCCTGGAGCCTCCATCTCCTCCCAGTGCCACCTCAGGAAATTAGTAGCCTAGTGCCCCCAGAAAGCAGACTAGAGACACACTTTCTGCCTTTTTTATTTTCCTTCCTTCCTTCCTCCCTTCCAGCTGTTGGTACTTAAAGACATTTGTATTTTCATATCTCTGAAAGTGTTAGGCTGTTGCCAGAAGCACTTGCTGAACCCTCTCCTACAGCATGGGTGCCAGGAGGTCTGAGTAGAAAAAAGGGCAGTTTTCATGTAACTAGCATGTTTGCCTAGGTGTGCTGAATAGCTTTAGTGTCAACTTGACACACCTGGGTTGAGGGAACCTCAGTTGGGGAATTACCTCCATTGGACTGGCCTGTGGCCATGTCTGTGGGGTATTGTCTTGATTGCTGAGTGATGTGGGAGGGCCCCGCCCGCTGTGGGTGGTGCCACTCCTGGGTAGGCAGTTCTGTATTGTATAAGAGAGCAGGCTGAGCACGGGCCAGGGAGCAAGCCAGTAAGCAGTGATCCTTCATGGCCTGTGCTTCAGCTCCTGCCTCCAGGTTCCTGCCCTGAGTTCCTACCTTAGGCTCCCTCAGTGATGAACTGTGACCTGGGAGATGTGAGTCAAATAAACCTTTTCCTCCCCAAGTTGGTTTTTGTCAGAGGTGTTTTGTCACAGCAATTGAAAGAAAACTAGAACACTAGGCAACTATAATCAATTTCCTTAGAGGCCAAGAATCGAACTCTCATCACAAACCATTGTTCCCATCCAACTTATCCTCATATGACCCTATGAAGTGGACACTTCTGAAGCTCCCACTTCATAGGGGAGAAGACTCTGCTCACAAACTTCCCATCACTGGACTAGGGACAGAGAACTGGAACCCTATCTTCCACCATCCAAGTACTAACCAGGTTCATCCCCGCTTAGCTTCTGATCAGCCAAGGTCAGGCATGATCAGGGTGGTACAGCCATAGCCGCATGCCCCCCTTCTTAGCCACTACCCACTGCTGTGTTCCCACCATCCCTGCACATTATGGTTGCCAGGACAGCACTTACAGTTCTGTCTACCTCAAATTCAAACCATGCAAATGGCACCGAGGCTGAGAGGGACAGGGCTCAGGCAACTGTGGCGTTGTTGTTGTTTTAGCGCACAAGGTGACCGAACTGTGGCAAATCTGTTGCACTATTTGAAGAGCCAGAGACATGTTTTCTTAAGATGGTGGATGCATCCAGGGAGAGGCCTCAGATGACTGAGTGTGTTGAAACATCCCCATGAATAGCACAACAGCATGAAGTAGTATTGTGGGCCAGGTATGGTGGCACACACCTGGAATACCAGCATTTGAGAGGGACAGGCGAGAGAGTCGTTAAAGTTCAAATCCAGCCTGTTCTGCATAGCAAGTATTTGAAGTTAGCTAGGGCTACTTAGCAAAACCCCATCACGGAACAAAACAAAACAAAAAAACAATACTGTGTAGGTTAATGGCTATGATGGTTGCAGAAGTTTCTGTAGACAGGGGACTCGAATCAGAATCCATGCCCCTGTGCTTGGTGTATGATGTTGAGCTTGTTCAACCCCTCTGAGCCCTAGTTTGCTCATCTCTTAAAGAGGGGATAATGATGGATCCCACCTAAGAGACTGTGAGTGTGCTGGATAGCTTTAGTGTCAACTTGACACACCTGGGTTGAGGGAGCCTCAGTTGGGGAATTGGCTCCATTGGATTGGCCTGTGGCCACATCTGTGGAGTATTGTCTGATTGTCGAGCAGTGTGGGAGGGCCCAGCCCACAATGAGTGGTGCCACCCTGGGCAGGTTGTTGTGTGCTGTATAAGAAGGCAGGCTGAGCCGGGCGTGGTGGCGCACGCCTTTAATCCTAGCACTTGGGAGGCAGAGGCAGGCGGATCTTTGTGAGTTCAAGGCCAGCCTGGTCTACGAAGTGAGTTCCAGGACAGCTGGGGCTACAGGGAGACCCTGTCTCAAAAAGACCAAAAAAAAAAAAAAAAGAAGGCAGACTGGGCATGGGCCAGGGGAGCAAGCCAGTAACCAGTACTCCTCCATGGCCTGCTTCAGCTCCTGCCTCCAGGTTCCTGCCCTGAGTAATGAACTGTGACCCAGGAGTTGTAAGCTGAATAAACCCTTTCCTCCCCAAGTTGGTGTCGGTCAGAGTGTTTTGTCACAGCAATGGAAGACAAACTAGAACGGTGAGGAAGCAAGGGCGGTCCTGTAGTCCGCTCAGCACAGGCAGCACACCTCCAATGGCAAATCCAAAACGAATATGGTTCCCGCGCACATGTCCTCTATTCTGATCAAGAGTGTAGAAGTGCTCTTCACTTGAAAATCCACTGAGAGAGGCCTAGCGGTTAAGAGCACCGACTGCTCTTACAGAAGACCCGGGTTCGATCCCCAGCACCCACATGGCGGCTGAGAACTGTCTGAAACTCCAATTCCAGGAGAACTCCAGTTCCAGGGGAATCCGACGCCCTCTTCTGACCTCCGCGGCATTGCACGACACGGGTGCGCAAACCTACATGCAGACAGTACACTCATACACATACAGAAATAAAAAAAAAAAAAAAAAGAAAATCCACTTCATTTGCCTTAGGGTCAGGGTGACTGTCCTAGAGGTAGAAGCAGCTGATGACTATGTTGGCATGTTTGCAAACAGGCAGTGGACCAGACATGGACAGCCACATTCAAGGAGAGCTCAAAGGGCCTGGTCGCTGGTCAGGAGCCTGTGCAGCAGGACTAGAGCCCTAGAGAAAACGTTAGCTCCTGATAAGGGAGAGGCCTAGGGGCTGAGGAGGAAAACAGATGTGAAGGAGTGACAGGAAGCCAATTTTAGGATCTGGACAAGAAATTGAGGGATTGGTAAGGAGCTAATCATGACCTCCCTACACCTTGGGCTTGTTTGTACTGTTACTGTCTAAGAATGATACTCTTTTTATACAAACCTTTATCCTTCTAGACCCATCCAGTGTCTCCTGTGAGCCTGGGTCATCTCCTGTCACAATATGGTTTTTTTGTTTGTTTGTTTTCTTTTTGAGACAGGGTCTCTCTGTAGCCCCAGGTGGCCTGGAACTCACTATGTAGACCAGGCTGGCCTTGAACTCACAGAGATCTGCCTGCCTCTGCCTTCTGAGTGCTGGAATTTAAAGGCGTGCATCACCACAACCAGTGTAACATGTTTTTAATTAAAAAATTCTTACTGCATGTTATTTATGTTGTGTGTGTGGTGGGGGCTGCAGAGGGATGTGTGCCTGTGCCATGGCCCAGTGTGGAGGTCAGAGGACAACATGCAGGAGTCAGTTCTCTCCTTCTACAATGTGAGTCCCAGAGACCAAACTCAAGTCATCAGGTTTGGTAGCAAGTGCCTTTCCCCACTGAGCCATCTCTCTGGCCCATTTTACATCTTTTACTTCCTAGAGAATGTGGACAATATACCAAACATCTCTTGAGTTCTGCCTTATCCTACCACAGAGGATAGCATAAGTTTTTGACTCAATAGAGAAAAAGCATTGTTTTTATACACAACATCATACAACTCAGAAGTAAAAAAAAAAAAAAATGCTTCGGGGAGCATTTTTAATTCTAGCACTTGAGAGGAAGGAGCAGAAAGACCTCTAGTTTGAGGCCAGCCTGGGCTACCTACCTTGTCTCAGAGAAACAAAGGACCAGAATAAAAGAAAGGTGGAATGCTTACCAGGTACAAGGCCTAGGTTCAATCCACAGCACTTGCAAAAGGAAACAAACAAAACAATAACAACAAAAAAAAATCCAAGGAAACAGAAGACTCTAAAAATGTTTAGCCCAGTGTTGGCAAATGTACTCCTCTTCCAGAGGTCAAATTCTTCAGAGATATTTAGTGCCTTTTGTGTGCATGTGGTTCTAGGCACTAAACCCTGGCCATGCATATACTAAGCAAGTGTTTTAACACTGAGCTGTACTTCCAGCCCAATGCTTAAAAAAAAAAAAAACCCGTCTAAATCAGAATGATTACTGAGGGGGAAGTCCCTATGCAGTCCCCTACAGTTCAGCACATCTAATGCCTGACCACTGCATACCGTTGACTTTTCTTCCCAACCCCCCAAGGCATTTGAGTTGGTGAACTCTAATTTGAGCCCTGCTCCCCAAGTTTTGGGTCTTCCCCTACAGCATCTCTGTGCTTTCAGAAGGATGGAAGGGAGGCACTGAGGAAGTTCCCCCAGAGCGGGAAGCTCTGACAGAAACAAGTCTCTCTGGATAAAAGTCACTGGGGGAATTGAAGAACTTGCTACATATTAACTACTTTAAGTTCTTTGGTAACTTTTTTTTTTTTTTTTTACTGCTGAGTGCTTTTCCTAACTGCAAGCATTGCATCACAAGGTTGATAAAGAGCCTTTTTTTGTTTTTTGTTTTTTTCGAGACAGGGTCTCCCTGTAGCCCCAGCTGTCCTGAGTCTCACTCTGTAGACCAGGCTGGCCTTGAACTCACAAAGATCTGCCTGCCTTTCACAATAGACCCTACAGGAATGAGGCGTGCAAATGGTAACAGCATTTGACCGTGGTTCTCTGAACTTGGCCTTGGCATCCCGTGCTGTAAAGAAGCACTGCTCGTGTCCCTCCAACCTTCTTCAGTTAAGAGTGAGATCTTTCAGATGTCTTTGAACAATTGTACATCACTCCAGAGCAGAGTGTAGCTGACAAAATCCAGGATGTACCAGCACCCCCAGAAGGCTGCAGTCCGAGTCTATGACAGATCTAAGTAGATTTTATCTCATGTGTTCCTGTGAGTCCTAGACATTTTCACAGCTTCATGCTACATGGAAGGGAGCTCACATCTGAATGCACAGGAATGCAACTCCAGCAATTATTTACCAGGTGGAACGTGCTTTCCCTGTTTCTTTCTGTCTTCTGTCACCTCTGTCAAGTGTCTGGTTCTGGTTTTGATGGAGTGGATCATAAACCTATTAGTACCTGGTGAAGAGAAAAATGAATCCCACATTTTTTTATGTTTTCAAGAAAAATAATCTCCATGCGAAGGGCCATCTGGGGAAATGAGTATATAATTAATAAATCACTGTGAGCATCAGTTAGACTTCCTGGGGGCCCAGTTATTCTCTTGCAAGTAGAAACAGGAGAAACAGCATTGGCTCCTGAGTATTGCCATGAGCTTCTGCATGGGAAAGCAAAGGTCAGAAAGACCCCAGGCTGTCAGTCTGAGAAGAAAAGAGCTGTTCCTTTGGAAGAAATGGAAGACATCAGAATTCTTTTTCTTTCAGCTTTAGATGTAGTCATCACAAAAATCAACTTAAAAAATCTATATAGGAGGCCGAGCAACATATTTGTAAGCAGTATGGCGTTTTGCAATTTGTACTACTTCATGGTTTTTTTTTTTTTTTAATCATTTTTGAGACAGGGTCTCCCTGTAGTCCCAGCTGGTCTAGAGCTCGCTAGGTAGGCCAGGCTGACCTTGAAATCACAGAGATCTACCTGTCTCTGCCTTCTAAGCGCTGGGATTGAAGGTGTGTTCCACCATGCCCAGCTATTTTGCCGTTTTTTAAGTCTCATTTTGTGTGTGTGTGTGTGTGTGTGTGTGTGTGTGTGTGTGTGTGTGCCTGTAGAAACCAGAAGAGAGCATCAGGTCTCTTGGATCTAGTTAGAGTTATAGGTAGTTACGAGCCACCTGTGGTGGGTGCTGGGAACCAAACCATGGCTTTGGAAGAGTAGCAAGAACTCAGCTACTGACCCATCTCTCAAGCCAAAAATTTGCTCTTTTAAATTATGTTAGTTAAAAATAATTTTTATGTAGGCTTCTATGATCTTTCTCACACAATAATTCGTGCTTATTGCTTACCTCAGTACTAAGAATTTACCCATGATCGATATTACTCATAGACACATTTTCCAAATGAGGTAGGAGGCTAAGGGAGCTCTATCATCACAGATGGTGACTCAGCCCATAAATGACATTCAGAACATGGAGTAGGCCAGGTGTGGCAGTGCACACTTTTAGACCCAGCACTTGGGAGGCAGAGGGAGGTGGATCTCTGTGAGTTCAAGGCCAGCCTGGTCTACATAGTGAGTTTCAGGCCAGCTGGGGCTACAGGGAGACCCTGTCTCAAAAAGACCAAAAAACAAAACAAAAAAAGAGGCAACATAAGGGCTGCAGAGATGGCTCAGCAGTTAAGAGCACTGACTGCTCTTTCAGATGACCTGGGTTCGATTCCCAGCACCCACATGGTGGCTAATACCTGTCCTTTACTTCAGTTCCAGAGGAATCTGATGCCTTCTTCTGACCTACTGGGGCATTGCATGACATGGTTATACTTACATACATGCAGGCAACATACTCATACATATAAAAACAAAAATAAATAAAATGTTTAAAAAATGGCAAAATAGATGAGACAAAAATATTGGAAAGTGAATTGATTGCATCAATTTCATTTTGTGGGCTTTGCCCTTCTAGGAACAAATTCTTTTTTTCTTTTTTTAAATTTTTGTTTATTTTTATGTGTATGAGTGTACTGTCTGCATGTAGGTTGGTGCACCCGTGTCATGCAATGCCGAGGAGGTCAGAAGAGGGCATTGGATTCCCCTGGAACTGGAGTTAAAGACAGTTCTTAGCCACCATGTAGGTGCTGGGAATCAAACCCAGGTCCTCTGCAAGAGCAGTTGGTGCTCTTAACTGCTGAGCCATCTCTCCAGCCCCTATTTTTTTTCTTTATATCTACTTGTATGAGTGTTATACCTGCATGCACGTGTGCCATGTGCGTGTGGTACCCACAGAGCCAAAAGATGTTGGATTCCTCAAACTGGAATTGTGGACGAATGTTAGCCATCATGTAGGTGCTAGTAACTGAATCTGGTTCCTCTGCAAGAGCATCTACTGTTCCTAACCACTGAACCATCTCTCCACCCCACTATGAACAAATTCTACTCTCACACTCTCTCCACTAAAGGAATCAGAACTTGATAGGGTAGACAATTATACCCTAGTTCTTTAATCAGTATCCAATCAGAACCAAAGTTCGTATATATTTTTTTCCTACTGAGAAGACTGCCCTTCTTTTTTTGATGAGAATTGCATAACTGACATGCCTTTGCAGGCAGCGTGTTCCCTACTATATAGCAAAATCCAGAAGAATGAGCAGTGAAGAGCTCTAGGTACTTCAAGCCCTTGGTCCTCAGCTTGGCTCTTGTAGACCAATGGGCAATCTCAGCTGTTTCCCATAAATCTCCCTCCTCTTAAGCTTTCTACAGTCTACCCGACTTCGTTATTTGCAACTGCAAGAATTCTGACAGTTTATGAATCTATTAACATTGATCATTCATTAGAAGGACCACCACAGCAAAAGAGATGAGTGATTTCAAATAATTTTATAATGGCAAGACATACAACTATGTGTATTGTATATGTGTCACATCTATTAATTATTTTCTAGTAGTAGGAATTGAACCCAAGACCTCACAAATGCCAGACAAGCACTCTCCTATCCCACTATGAGGTGAGGCTACCAGCCCTTAATTCTGTTTTGTTTTGTTTTGGTTTTTTTATTGTTCATTTTGAGATAGTCTTGCTCAGTTTCCCAGGGTAGTCTTGAACTCACTCTGTAGCCCAAGCTACCCTGGAACTTGATACTATTCTCCTGCCTTAAGTTCTGGATAACTGGAATTAAAGGGGGTATGCCAGCAGGCTCAGTTTGATGCAGAGATTTTAAGTTTGTTTGTTTTAAGATAGGGTCTCTCACGGTAACTTACTCTGACCTTAAACTCATTCTGTAGCACAGGCTAGCTCAAATTTATGGTGATCCTCATGCTTAGCCTCCCACAGAGATGGAATCATAGGCGTGAGCCACGACATCCCACTACTTGAAATAATTATGAACACCCAAAACAAGTGGAAAATAAATTACTTCAAAATGAAATGAATGTTTGGCATGGTACAGCTAAGAGTGATTTGCTCTCCTTCATTTAATGGATCAAAATGTTATCAAACAGTGTTCAGTTGTGCACTGAACCCCTCAAACTTATTTTCCTGAGACTTGTGATGGTTAGGGCTGTGTTGGTTAGGGCTGTGATGGTTAAACTGTGATGGTTAGGGCTGTAATGGTTAGGCTGTGATGGTTAGGGCTGTGATGGTTAGGCTGTGATGGTTAGGCTGTGACAGTTAGGGCTGTGATGGTTAGGGCTGTGATGGTTAGGGATGTGATGGTTAGGCTGTGATGGTTAGGGCTGTGATGGTTATGCTGTGATGGTTAGGGTGTGATGGTTAGGGCTGTGATGGTTATGCTGTGATGGTTAGGGTTGTGATGGTTAGGCTGTGATGGTTAGGGCTGCGATGGTTAGGGCTGTGATGGTTAGGCTGTGATGGTTAGGGCTGTGATGGTTAGGGCTGTGATGGTTAGGGCTGTGATGGTTAGGCTGTGATGGTTAGGGCTGTGATGGTTAGGGCTGTGATGGTTAGGGCTGTGATGGTTAGGGATGTGATGGTTAGGCTGTGATGGTTAGGGCTGTGATGGTTATGCTGTGATGGTTAGGGTGTGATGGTTAGGGCTGTGATGGTTATGCTGTGATGGTTAGGGTTGTGATGGTTAGGGCTGTGATGGTTAGGGCTGTGATGGTTAGGGCTGTGATGGTTAGGGCTGTGATGGTTAGGCTGTGATGGTTAGGCTGTGATGGTTAAGTTTGCGATGGTTAAGGCTGCGATGGTTAGGCTGCAATGGTTAAAGCTGCAATGGTTGGGCTGCGATGGTTAGGGCTGCGACGGTTAGGCTGTGATGGTTAGGCTGTGATGGTTTGGCTGTGATGGTTAGGGCTGTGATGGTTAGGCTGTGATGGTTAGGCTGTGATGGTTAGGGCTGTGATGGTTAGGCTGTGATGGTTAGGCTGTGATGGTTAGGCTGTGATGGTTAGGGCTGTGATGGTTAGGCTGTGAAGGTTAGGGCTGTGATGGTTAGGCTGTGATGGTTAGGGCTGTGATGGTTAGGCTGTGAAGGTTAGGGCTGTGATGGTTAGGCTGTGATGGTTAGGGCTGTGATGGTTAGGCTGTGAAGGTTAGGGTTGTGATGGTTAGGGCTGTGATGGTTAGGGATGTGATGGTTAGGGTTGTGATGGTTAGGGCTGTGATGGTTAGGCTGTGATGGTTAGGGCTGTGATAGTTAGGGCTGTGATGGTTAGGGCTGTGATGGTTAGGCTGTGATGGTTAGGCTGTGATGGTTTGGGCTGTGAAGGTTAGGCTGTGATGGTTAGGCTGTGATGGTTAGGCTGTGATGGTTAGGGCTGTGATGGTTAGGCTTTGATGGTTAGGGCTGTGATGGTTAGGGCACAGGCAGAAGGTTTGGTGGCAGTGGCAGGAGACAAACACATAGGTATTAAGGTGACATGGGAAAGGAAGAATTGACTTCCTGCAGAGTCTGGTTGAGGTCGCTCTTCAGTCCACCTGAGAGTCAAGTCCAGTACAAACAGCAAGATTTGCTCTCAAGGTTCCTACATAGAGACAATATTCCTTTTATAGAGGGATTTTCAAATACAAATGTTAAACTAGCAATGAATCAGGCTTAAGGCCTGAGTGTACAAGGCTTTCAAGTATAGCCTTACTATTTTCCCAGGTATTTCCTGGGACCTCAAAAACAGGACTATAAAACTTTAAACTAAAAACATCTTAACTTCCTTGCAACCCTTGTGACCTAGGGGCTTTACCTTATCAGCTGAAGCCTAGCCAATCAACAGGTGATCTCATCAAAGTTCCTTAGTAACCCTTTGAAATCCAACTTCAGAGTTCACCAAAAGTCCGAGGTTAGTGATTCTGTTTTGAGAAGCCCATACCTACACTTGGCTGTGCACTCTCCTTTCTCTGAGCACCTCTCTCTATTAACTCCAATGCTTAAATCTATTTTAAAAACAACTCCCTCCTCCCTCTCTCCCTCCCCCCTCTCCCCTCCCTCCATCCTCCTTTTGTTCTCCTCCTCCTTTTGTTCTCCTCCTCCTCCTCCTCCTCCTCCTTTTGTTCTCCTCCTCCTCCTCCTCCTCCTCCTCCTCCTCCTCCATCTTATTCTTATTCTTATTTTTATTCTTATTCTTATTCTCCTTTCAGCTGTTTCAGTATATATTCCTGGCTGACCTGGAACTAACTATGTGGTCCATGCCACCTGAGTGCTGGGAGTAAAGGCTTGCCCCATGCTTGGCTAAAAACCTCTTCTTAATAAATGGCAGAAGCAGGCGGATCTTTTTAAGTTCAAGGCCAGCCTGAGTGAGTTCCAGGACAGCTGGGGCTACAGGGAGACCCTGTCTAGAAAAAGACAAAAAATAAATAAGGTGCACGCCTTTAATCCTAGCACTTGGGAGGCAGAGGCAGGTGGATCTTTGTGAGTTCAAGGCCAGCCTGATCTACAGAGTGAGTTCCAGGACAGCTGGGGCTACAGGGAGACCCTGTCTTGAAAAGACCAAAAATAAAAAACAACAACAAAAAATAAATAAATAGCAACTCTGCTTTATGCTAGCTGGTCCTGAAATTCTTTTTTTTAATTAATAAAGATTTTCTTTATTACATTCTTTATTTGGGGGTGGGGAAACTTTATGTGCCACTAGGTCAAAGAACAACTTGCAGGAAGTCAGGTCATCAGGCTTGGCAGCAAGCACCTTTACCTGTTGAGCCATCTAGTTGACCCTGTTCCTGAAATGCTTTTCTCTGGTGAAGTCAGGAGTCTTGTCTCTACCTGAGTGGAGGTCTCTACCCTCAGGCTGCTACAGTTGTACCCAGAGCTGTGTCTCCAGCTCCTGTTCCACTGCCTCTGACATGATCACCAGCCTTCTTGGAGAGAGACCCAGGGGTTGGATGCTAGGCTTCAGGGCAGACTTCATGAGTGCCATACTGCAGGTACAGGAATTTGATCTCATTGGGGTTAAATGTGGTCAGCATTTCTATGCTGATCAGGGCTGGAAGATCCTGAGGTAGATTAGATAAGCAAACTCATGGTGACCAGAAGCAACCACAGAACTATGTTTACCATCATGTCATTGTTCAGACAGTAAAAACAAGAGAACCCCAAACCAGTTAGGACCAAAACGCTGACCCGGAGCGGGACTACTATCCTTTACTTCGTTACAATGGCGTCTTCAGGTCCTTTACTTTGCAGCACTGACCATTCCCAGCATGCAATGGCGCCCGGGCACATCCCATGTAAAGACAGAAAGGTGAGTCAACTCTGCTCCAGGAAAGCTGTCGCCCATCTCGGAATCTCCTACTCTCTCCCCACTAACTTTTAACTCATGAATAATCCTCTCCACCAGTAAAATTTGCCCATAAAATGAATTCATCAGACGCCTCAGGGCAGGACTCTTCAGAAGTCCATGCCTCTCTTTGAGACTCTTTTCTAGCAACCTAAATTTGAAAGCCAAAAGCTGGGTCTCTCCCTTTTCCTTTCTTCTTGTGTTCCTCCTGGAAAAAAAAAAAAAATCTTAAACCTCCCCAATGCATAAACTCCCTCAAGCTAACTAGGGAAATAGTCATTGACAAGAAACATTTTTCTTATCATATAACCCGGGATGGCTGTTCTAGAATGTGCAATTCTCCTGTCTCCACCTTCTGAATGCTGTGATTATAGGTATTCACCACCAGGTACAGTGAAAAATACATTTAAAATATATCATCCTTATTATATTTCTTCAAACTTTCCAAAATTTTCTTTACCTTCTCACTTATCACCCAAGTTCTCTGTCAACTCCTGTCCAGGTAATAAAATGGAGTTATGGGGGCTGGAGAGATGGCCTAGAGGTTAAGAGCGCTGATTGCTCTTGCAGAGGACCCGGGTTCGATCCCCAGCACCCACATGGTGGCTGAAAGCCATGTTTAACTCCAGTTTTAGGGGAATCCGACTCCCTCTTCTGACTTCCGCGGCATTGCACGACACAGGTGCACAAACCTACATGCAGACAGTATATTCATACACATAAAAAATAAATAAAAATTAAAAAAAAATAAAATGGAGTTATGGTAATTATTGTTTATGGAATATTTAGTGTCAGATAAATGTGTTTTTCAAATTTATAATAACTTCAATTGTTTAAATATTTATTTATTTACTTATTTATTTATTTTTTGCAGGGGAGAGTGCAAACACAGTCCCCCAGTACCACAAACTATGCAGTCAAGTTTCCCAAATTTGGGGAAATCACAGGGGTCAGTACACCCACAGTGCAATGGATGAGCATCACCTTGGGAAAACCACTTTCATGATCATGGTATCTCTCCTGCCAGGTAAGTATTTTTAAAATATTTTCTTTATTATTTATATTTTATGTGTATGAGTATATTGCCTGCAGGTGCTTAAGAGCACTCATATTGTGTACTGCCAGTGGAGGTCAGAAGAGGACATTGGATCCCCTGGAACTGGAGTTATGGATGGTTGTTACCAGCCATGTGGGTATTGGGAACGGAACCTGGGTATTCTGCAAGAGCTGCCAGTGGTCTTAACTGCTGAGCCATCTCTCTAGCCTCATAACTTCCATTGTTTATTTGTGGCAGGAGGGTAAAGGATGGAGAGAGGCATCAAGATAAAACCAGAGGGGCTGGAGAGATGGCTCAGCAGTTAAGAGCACCAACTGCTCTTGCAGAGGACCTGGGTTCGATTCCCAGCACCCATATGGCAGTTAAGAACCATCTTTAACTGCAGTTCCAGAGGAATCTGACACCCTCTTCTAACCTCCATGGCATTGCATGACATGGGTGCACCAACCTACATGCAGACAGTACACTCAGACACATAAAAAATAATAATAAATTTTTAAAAATTTTAAAAAAGAGATAAAACCAGAAAGAAGCCAGTTGACAAAAAGAACTGGAAACACTTCCCCACAAGGGCTACAGTGACAGAGCACAGGATGGAAGCCAGCAATATACAGGGAGGCTGGACACTGAGTGAACTACTGCAAAGTGTGGCCGGGGGCCAGTGCTCGTGAGTCTGCTTTTCCCTGCTTACTTGCCCACTCTGTTCTCTGTAGAGTCCACTCCATTCTCTGTAGAGTCCACTCCATTCTCTGTAGAGTCCACTCCATTCTCCGTAGAGTCCACTCCATTCTCCATAGAGTCCACTCCATTCTCCGTAGAGTCCACTCCATTCTCCGTAGAGTCCACTCCATTCTCCGTAGAGTCCACTCCATTCTCCATAGAGTCCACTCCATTCTCCGTAGAGTCTACTTCCATTCTTTGTAGAGCCTCTGTCACCTTCCCCTTGCTTAATAAACTGTCTCTTCTTCCATTTCTGACCATACATCCTGGGACAGAAGAAGCTGGATACCTCAGCAGGTACCTTCAGACTCTGACTCACTCATATAGAAGTAACTTCAGCTGGACATAGAGAGCTGGCCTGCCAGCAAGCTGTCCTCTGACCATGTGTGCCCTGGTGCATAAATAAGTCAATAAATGTCATTTAAAATTTTAAAAAGCATGAGCTGGAGAGATGGTCTAGTGGTTAAGAGTGCCGACTGCTCTTGCAGAGGACCCAGGTTCAATCCCCAGCACCCACATGGCAGCTGAGAACCGTCTTTAACTCCACTTCCATGGGAATCTGACACCCTCTTCTGACCTCCTCGGTATTGCACGACACGGGTGCACAAACCTACATTCAGACAGTACATTCATACACATACAAAATAAATTTTAAAAATTTAAAAAGCAGAGTTTAAGGAGATACATTAGTTGTTAAAAGCATTTGTTGGGGGCTAGAGAGATGGCCTAGCAGTTAAGAGCACCAACTACTCTTATAGAGGACCCAGGTTCAATCCCCAGCACCCACATGGTGGTCAAGAACCATCTGAAACTCCAATTCCAGGAGAACTCCAGTTCCAGGGGAATCCAACACCCTCTTCTGACCTCTGCAGCATTGCACAACACGGATGCACAAACCTACATGCAGACAGTACATTCATACACATACAGAAATAAATAAAATTTAAAAACAAAATATTTTAAAAGCATTTGTTGCTTCTTCTAAAGGAACTAGCTTCAGTTTCAGCACCAATATCTGATGGCTCACAAGCACCTACAACTTCAGTTCCAGGAGGTCCAACTCCCTTTCCTGGCCTTAAAGGCATATGTATGCATGCTGATGTGTTAGTGTCTTTTCTAATCACTGTGATCACATACCTGACAGAAGCAGCTCAAGGAAGAAGAGGCTAACTTTTGGCTCACAGTTTAAGAAGATACCGTCTGTCCATCATACCAAGAAAGGCATGCTGACTGGGGCATGCTGACTGGAAGTAGAACCAGAGGTGGGCTATACCTCTTAAGGCCCACCTCTAATAGCATTTATCTATTAATCAGGCCCCACCTCCTAAAGGTTCCAGAGCTTCCCCTAAAGAGCACCATCAACACTGGGCACCAAGTGTTCAATCACCTGAGCCAGGGATGTGGTGGGTGGGGTGGGGCATTTCATATTCCAAGTATAACATTCATAATTGGTAAGAGGCAGGACTCGTACTTCAACCTCAGTCTCTAACTCCAGAGTGAGTGTCCATAAACACTGTTTTCTTGCCAGTACCTCCTCTGATCAAGGGAATGTCACTATTTCACTTAAGGCAGCATTTAAGCTACCTCAAGGCTGACCTAGGATGGTGTGTTTCCCACTCACAGCAGCAGAGAGCTGGACTGCCAGGCACCTATCTATATACTTGTTGACTCTCCGATGGCACTTGGGAAGGGTTGGTAAAGAAAATTCAAAACAGTGCATAATATAAAGTCTTGTGTGGGTGCTGAGATATAGGGCAGCTGTTGCAGCTCCTTAATTAACTCCAGCTTAGTCTAATGTTGAAATTAACTGTTGCCCCCTCTGAGTACAAGACCATCCCTGATCTCCCTGCTATGACCACAGATTGCTGATGCTTATGTGGATAAAACACATGAATAAAGGATGACTACCTCCAAACGTCCATATCACATTTTTTTAGGATGGTCCCTATCCAAAAGCCAGTTAAGGGTCTGGAGAGATGGCTCAGCAGTTAAGAGCACTAGCAATTCTTCCAGGGGACCTGGGTTCAGTGCCCAGAACTCCTATGGTAGCTAACAGCTGTCCTTAACTCCAGCTCCGGGGGATCCGACATCCCTCTTCTGGCCTCTTCAGGCATTGCATGGCATGGGTACACTTACATACATGCAGACAAAACACTCATACACATTAAAAAAAATAGAAACTTTAAAAAAGCTAGTTAACCTCGTTGTTGGATACCTTTAGGTTGGTGGTTGATTATGGTTGAAGGTCACAAAGCTGTGACGTGATGGTGGTCATTGGGACTGTCATATGGTGGTCATTTCCGTACCTGACATTTCAGCTGTAGGTTTGTGAGGAGATTTGGGAAGGACAGAGCAGAACCCTATACAACAATCTCCAAGGGCATGCACCTTCCTGGATCTTGTCTGCCTCAACGTAGGGATTCTATGGTTCTTATTATTGATCAGACTCAGGTTAAATTCTGCATTTAACACCCGCTGGCTGGGGAGCAGTGGGACCTGTCCTGACCCTCAGGACCACAGTAGTGTCTAATGGAAAGAGAAACCACAGCCCAGTGTTGTGAGGACCAGGTGAGCGGGCACCCACGAAGCACCATCACATGGCCTGGAATGTGGTAGGTGATCACTCATAGAGAATTCTTTCCTCCTGTTTTGAGTATTTACTGCTTATGTAATACCATCCCAAGCCTTAGTAGCTCCAAAGGCTCTGTCCATTGGCCATGAAGAGTTTAAGCTTTTCTAGGACGATTGTTCACCTACAGCTCTGCAACCTGAGCCGGGCTCAGCTGAGTGGTTCTTCTATAGGTTCCCCAGTCCCACAATCACCACCCCACCCCATCCCTCTCCTCAGGTGGTTGCACTGGGGCTGGAAATCTAAGATGGTTTCTCTAACATGTCAGGCACCCTGGCAAGGATGGTTGGACTAGGTAAGACCTGGCCAGGAGTCCTTCTTTCTCTGAGGTCTTCCTAACAAGGTTAGTTGTATAGGTGTGTGATGTGTGATCATATAGGGCCCTGTGATCAGAAAGGATTTTGCTTGGTTTAATGTGCAATTGTCATGACCTTCAAATTCTCAGCAATTTCCAAATAAGGAGCCCTATATTCTCATTTTCTTCTGAGCCCTGCAAATCACTTAACCAGTCTTTATAGCCAGCTCACTTTCTACAGTGGCTCAGAGTTCTAACAAGCTGGAACAGGAACTGGCAGACATCTTAAGTACTTGGCTAGAACGGACTCAGTCTCACCTGACTACATTTTATGGGCCAAGGCTAGAACAGACTCAGCCTCACCTGACTACATTTTATGGGCCAAGGCTAGAACGGACTCAGCCTCACCTGACTACATTTTATGGGCCAAGGCTATCCACAAATCTGCCCCGACTCAGGAGAGGGGCAGGCAAGCATTTGCAGCCTTCGCCTCACTTTTGTTTCTTACTTTCGGAATCTCAGGAGCAGCAGTACCGAGAGAGCTTCTGGGCTCTCTAGTGCTAAGCACCCAGTACTTTCCTTTCCCATGTTTCTTCAGACACAGAGGGATCCACTGGAGACGGTAAGAAATCTCCCAGCACCTCAGGAAATGCAAAGAATTGAAACTCAGGGCCACAGGCTATGCCTTTCTGAGGTCTCACTGGCTTCCTTGGTTAGTCAGCCATGGCTTTAGATGGGGGTCCTGAGAACTGGTCACTGAGAAGGACAATGGCCTCCTCCAACACTGTGGGAAGGACAGCTCTCTACACACATTTTTTGAGTAAATTGGCCCAATTTACTCAAAAAAAATGTGTGTAGAGAGCTGATGGAAAGGTTTTTATTTATGAACCATTTAAGAAGTGCCAATGATTGTGTGCAGTGCAGATTCTGCTTCTGTGGGGATGTAGCTGCAGCCTTGGACAAGGGCCTTCTTTCTTTTTTTTCAGTCACATAAAAGTATGTTTTGTTAATTTTGGTTAAAGTGAGGAGGATTAAAGGGAACGGGAGATCAATTGATTCTTACTGTTCCTCATGCCCAGGGATTTAGTCCCAATCCTCGCTGACTAACCCACATATATCCTCATGTGTCTGCAACACTCATGTACCACAGAGGCACAGAAGAATGTATTCTACTGAAATACCTATTAATCTAATCAAATAACAGAGTGATCAAGGGCCAGAGACTGGTTGGTTCCACTCACTTGGTGTGGTGTTCTGATTGAGAAATGTCCCCATAGGCTCAGGTAACATAAACAATTGGACCCCAGTTGGTGGGGAGGCTTAGGAGGTCCTGCCTTGCTAGAGCTTGCTTTGAGGGTTCATAGCCTCACCCCAGTTCTAGTTTGCTCTCTTTGCTTCCTGTTGAGGCTGAAGATGAGTTCTTTCAACTTCCTGCTCCCGTGGCCCTGCCTACCACCAGCTGCCGCGCTTCCCTGACCTTATGCACCTTCACTCTGGAACTGTACAGAAAAAGAAACTCTTCATTAGTCACTTTTGATCATGGTGTATTTTTATCGTAGGAACAGAAAAGGAACTGATATACTTGGTTTGGTTCTGGGGAAGATGGAAGATTCAGAGCCTAAGGACAGATTCCTTTTTTTTTTTCTTTTTTTTTTTTTCTTTTTGAGACAGGGTCTCCCTTTAGTCCCAGCTGTCCTGGGACTCACTCTGTAGACCAGGCTGGCCTTGAACTCACAGAGATCAGCCTGCTTCTGCCTCCCAAGTGCTGCCCACCAAGCCCAGCAAGGATGGATTCTTATATGGATATTCCCCTCTTGAATTTCGTCCTCAGTTTCTCCTCCCAGTTATTTTAATTGTGACTGTTTTTAATTTTATGTGTATGCATGTGTGTAACTGCACCCATGTCATGCAATGCATGAGGAGGATGGAAGAGGGCATCGAATCCCCCTGGAACTGGAGTTACAGATGGTTGTTAGCTACCATGGGGATGCTGGGATTCGAACCTGGGTCTTCTGCAAGAACAGCCATTGATCTTAACTACTGAACCATCTCTCTTAGCCCCATATCTATTTATTTATTTATTTATTTTTGAGACAGGGTCTCTCTGCAGCCCCAGCTGTCCTAGAACTCACTATGTAGACCAGGCTGACCTTAAATTTGCAGAGATTTGCCTGCCTCTGCCTCCCAAGTGCTGGGATTAAAGACATGTGACACCACACCTGGCAAAAAAAAAAGATTTTATTTTTATTTTATATGAATGTTTTGCCTGCATGTATGTAAGTGTTCCATGTGCATGCAATGTCCATGGATGCCAGAAAAGAGTGTCACATCCCATGGAACTGGAGTTGTATGTGGTTGTTAGCCACCATGTTGGTGTTGCTGGGTCCTCTGCAAAAGCAGCCAGTGCTCTCAACTGCTGAGCCATCTCTCCAGCTCCTCTACCCCAATTCTTGGCAGTTCTGTCTTCTGTACCTTCGGCCTGTCTTGGAAAGCGTTTCCTTCAATGCATAGCGGCCCTCCTGCTTCCTACTTGGTTTCTTCTCAACAATCTACAGCAGTTGGTGCAGTCCCTCCCCTCCACACAGCTTTCCCAGATCTGAAAGCCGAGGAGTCCTGTGCACAGACAAGATGTAGACTGTGATACCTTGGAGAAGGTTCCCACCTGGGAGACCCTAGTGCGATGGTTTGAGTAAAGTGTCCCCCATAGTCTCCAACTTGTCCCCAATTGGTTTGGGAGATCTTCGAAGGTATGGCCATCCTGAAGGAAGCATGTCACTGAGAACAGGCTTGAGAGTTATAAACCTCACCAGATTTCCAGTCATTTTTGCTTCTTGTGCCTGCTTGAAGATGTGACAATCTGGCTTTCTGCTCCAGCCACCTTGCTGCGCTACATCTTTTTTCATTATAGACTCTAATCCCTCTGGAATCTAAACCAAATAAACTTTTCATTCTATAAGTTGCTTTGGTCAGTGTTTTATCACAGCAACAGAAAAGTAACTAATACACTAGGAAATGAACAACTTAAATAACATGAGCTATTTCCCAATGGCCATGCAATATGCTGTAGGACCAGCCTCTTATAAAGCAATAATCTTGTCCTAAAGACAAGAATCCCATTAGGGGACTTGAGAGACAGCTCGGTGCTGGCTGCTCTTCCAGAGTACACAAGTTTGTTTCCTAGCACCAATGTCCAGTGGCTCACAATCATCTGTAACTCCACTTCCAGGGGATCTGAAACCCTATTCTGGCCTCTACAGGAACTGCACATGTAGTTATACACACACACACCACACACATACACACACAGAATCACATTAGCTAGGACTCGTTCTTGATAGCACCCCAGTATCTATGTGGATAGAAACTTGCTGATCTTCAAATACTTTTGCTGATTTAAAAAAAAAAAGAGTTCCTGCCTTCCATCAAGTGGAGAGGACAATCTATAAAGCTAGAGAGTGGAAGGTCAGTGAGGTTTTTGAAAGGAAATTTCTAGAAGCAAGTGTGGCACATGGCATCTTCTGTGACTGAGTTTCAGGTGTCCTGGGGGGGAGCCTCCTCCAGACCTTCACATTAAAGCCACGTGCATGGGAGTGGGGCTCTTTTGAGGGCAGGGTCTTTTTCCCCTACTCTGAAGAAAAAGGCCCTGGCCTTAAGCTGTCACTGGGTCCTGAGTAGAAACCAGCAGGGGCTGGGGTGGGGGTGTCCTCTAGTGTCCGCACTAGTGCCTCCCCAGTATTTGCGTTCACTGTTGTGTTTTAAATTCTTACATTCTGGGTTCCCACCTGGAGGGGCAGCAGGAAGAAAATGCAGAATTCTATTCATTTGCCCAAATTCCTTTTAAAAAGATATCTTTCAGGGCTGGAGAGATAGCCTAGCGGTTAAGAGCACCGACGCTCTTGCAGAGGACCCGGGTTCGATCCCCAGCACCCACATGGCGGCTAAGAACCGTCTGTAACTCCAATTCCAGGAGAACTCCAGTTCCAGGGGAATCCGAGACCCTCTTCTGACCTCCGCGGCATTGCACGACACGGGTGCACAGACCTGCATGCAAACAAACCATACATGTACAAAAATTAAAATAATAAAAAAAATTTAAAAAAAAAAATAAAGATTTATTCTTTCAAAAGTAAAAAAAAAAAATTCTTTCCTGCATTACATATATGTGCACATTGAGTGCAGGGTCCCCAGGGTTGCTGGAGTTACAGGCGGCTGTGAGCCACTAGATGATGGGTGTTGGGAACCAAGGTCCTCTGCAAAAATAATACACACAGTTAACTGTTGAGCCATCTCTCCAGCCGCATTTGCCGAGATTTTTAATTTAGTTGATTCCTAATTTGATTTCAATTGGCGGAGCCTCTCTTCTGTGGAGGAAAGTTCTCCTGCTTCCCAGACTGCTGGTTAGGCACTTCCAGGCATCTCCCTTTCCAAATTTGCACCCCTGAAGGCAGCACTTTCTTGTCTCCAAAACCAACCCAAAATGGCTATCTATGCTCAATGCTCCTCAGAAGGGGGGGTGAAGGTGGGGGCGTTCTTGATTCTCTAAGTTTCCTTTAAATCCGTGCTTGTCAGGAAGGCCTTGGTTCAGTTCTTGGTAGGTTAGGGGCATTGAATTTTTAAATCGATTGCTGGATTCACGCAATCCTCTTTAGAGATTTTTTTTGTTTAACATGCATCTAGAGGTATTTACTGCGGCCTGCAAAGTTGGAATCCAGAGAGCATTCCTGGGGGTAGGCTGCAGAGGCCAGGCTTCTGACCGGCGATGTCACTTTAATTATTGCAGATCAGTCATGGCTGCCAAGTCCTTGCTTGCTTTCCTCTATTAACGGAGAGTCTTGCTGGCCAGCGGCTTTGTTTCAGCTGAAAGCCTGTGTGCTTTGATTACCTTGGGGGGCGCCTCCAGCTGACGTGGACACAGGTGGGCCATGCACTTCCGTGTATTTACTTCCCAGGAAGCATGCTGTGTACCTGGAGCACTTGGGTCAGGTTTCCTGGCCCAGTACACCCTCTTAGGTCCAATGATAGCCTTTCTTCCTTGTGCCCTGAGGCCCTTGTTGGCCTTTGCCAGACAGTGGAAACTGGCGCCGCAAATGGAACAGACTAGGCATTTATTTTCTGGTAAGTCAGCCTCTGTCCTGCCTGCACCTTTGGCCCAATTTTGATTAGAGTTGCCAACAGCGGATGCAGTGTGTGCCAGTGTTGTCTAAACTTTCTGGAGGTGTCGGTTTTAAGTTGAGCTACCTTACATTTTGGGCAGCACGTGGAGTTTCCAAAACATGTTCCCATGCATTAATTATCTCATTGGATTTCCTCAGGTTGGAAGAAGGCGGGGCACCTCGGGTTCCTCTTTCACAGAGAAAAATTTCCAAAGCTCAAGCAGCAAGCAACTTGGCCAGAGTTGCAGGACCATGAAGTAGAAGAATGGGGAGCCACGACTTGTGCTCCTTAGTCCAGGGACTTGAGGTACCCACACAGACTTTGTAATGTCTCACCAATAAGCCCCGGAAGCCAGCTGGATAGATAACAGGACAATTTATCAATGCCATGTTCTGTCTTTGCAGAGAAGAGCTGATGGAAGGCAGAAATAAGGGAGTTAATTTCTCTGTATCTTTTATTTTTTTTTTTAATTTTTAATTTTTGTATGTATGAATGTACTGTCTGCATGTAGGTCTGCGTACCCGTGTCGTGCAATGATGCCTCGGAGGTCAGAAGAGGGTGTCGGATTCCCCTGGAACTGGAGCCAAAGACGGTTCTCAGTCGCCATATGGGTGCTGGGGATCAAACCCAGGTCCTCTGCAAGAGCAGCCGGTGCTCTTAGCCGCTAGGCCATCTCTCCAGCCCCTTCTCTGTATCTTTTAAAGCTGCATCATTTGAGGGCTGCTGTGGTGGCACACACCTTTAATCCCAGCACTCAGGAGGTAGAGGCAGGGGGATCTCTGTGAGTTCAAGGCCACCCTGGTCTACATAGTGAGTTCCAGGCCAGCTGGGGCTACAGGGAGACCCAGTCTCAAACAGATCAAAAATAAAAGAATAAAGAAAATTAAAAAGCTGTATCATTTGAAAATGACTCCTGTACCTTTGTTACCAGGGCTTTCCCTTGGGGAAAATAGTAAAAGTGAAAATCACGTAGTTGTCAGGCTAATGCTGCAACAGTCCTCCCCCAGGTGGGAACTGGGGTGAGATCAACATCATTCCCAGACCCAGAAGCACTAAGGACCAAGGGACCAGGCATACAGGCTGCTTTCTATCTAGGAGGTTTTCAACCAAGGGCAGGCTGCTTTCCTCTAGTAACTTCAGAATGGAGGATTTAATGACTATCAGATATTTTGTTTTTGAGTCAGACTCAGGCTCTGGGAAGCTGGGTTTAAGATGATTGAATGGGACTGGAGGAACTTGGCAAGGCTGCCCCTGTCACCACTCCTCTTCAATATAATGCCTGAAATGCTTGCTAGGGCAATAAGGCAAGAAAAGGAAATTAAAGGAGTACTAATTGGAAAAGAGGAAGTCAAGCTATCCCTTTTTGCAGGCGATATGATAGTTTACCTAAGGGATGCTAAAAACTCCACCAGAAAACTCCTAGAAATGATTAAGGGTTTCAGTAAAGAGGCGGGATACAAAATTAACCTAGAAAAATCAGTAGCCTTTCTTTACACCAACAACAAGCAACTGAAGAAAGAATACAAGGAGACCTTCCCACTCACAATAGCCTCAAAAACAATAAAATACCTAGGAACAAACCTAACCAAAGACACCAAAGATCTCTACAACAAAAGTTTTAAACCCCTAGAGAAGGAGATTGAAGAAGACATCAGAAGAGGGAAAGACCTCCCATGCTCATGGATTGGAAAAATTAATTCAGTAAAAATGTCCATTCTACCCAAAATAATATACAGACCTGTAGACCAATGGAACAAAACTGAAGATCTATACTTGAGCACATATAATTTCAGCCATCTCATATTTGCAAGGGGCCCAAGAAGACTCAATGGAGGAAAGACAGCATCTTCAGCAAATGGTGTTGG